>JAVTVY010004982.1:0-38944 GCA_036873755.1 Hanleya hanleyi
AATCCCATAGTGTGAAGGTCTTTTAGAATCCCGTATTTCCATGTAGTATCATAGGCTTTTTCTAATCAAAAAAGATGGAAACTACATGTTCATTCTGGGCGAAAGCATTCTTGACATAGGAATCTAATATGACTAAATGGTCAATGGTATGGTCAATGGTACTTCTATTTTTACGGAAACCAGCTTGAATATCAGTAAGTTTCTTTTCAGTTTCTAGGTACCAAACACGGCGATCGTTTATCATGCGTTCCATTTTTTTACAAACACAGCTAGTCAGTGAAATTGGACGATAATTACCAGGGCCAGGCTTTGATCTGGTATAACGATGGCATTATGCCATGACGGTGGAAAGTCTTCTCTTGACCAAAGTCGGCCACGCTTTGATACTGGTATACCGATGGCATTATGCCCTGGCGGTGGAAAGTCTTTTCTTGACCAAAGTCTGTTGAATATGCGTAATAGAATTCCTAGAGTTACCGGAGGGAAATTTCATTTCATTTTTCTCTTCCATTTTCTGGAAACTTTGAAATTTAGGTACATAATTATCTGACGAAGAATTTTGGGCAATTGTTTCGCCTAGATTATTTGCAATCTCTACACCTGATTTCCATCGTTGAGACGATGACCACTAGACTTGGAGCTTTTACCTTTTATTCTTTGGATCATATTCCAAACTTTTGTTATAGGAGTATGTGTATTGATCTTAGAAACATAATTTTCCTAAGAATCACGTTTGTTCTATTTCATGGTCCTACGATGGGTTTTGATTGAATATATCCCCTTGTTAAGCATTATGTGTGCTATCAGTATCAGGCTCTGAAATAAACCACTAAGGACATTTGATCATCGTTGGTTTATCAGCTTTGTGAATATTTTAAATCTACTTGACATGTTTTGGGGGTTTTATGTTAATGACTCGTGAAATTCTAAGTTTAATTTCATCAGGTTATGTTTGTCTTAACACAAACTGACTTATAACTAAAGAAATGTGCCGATTTATATTTATGTTTGTATAAAGCGTAATTAATTGGTATAATTTGGTGAGATTATGTGCAGTTTTGTTTTCTGTAGAACTGCATTGCAAAAATGATTTTCAGAAATGATCTCTTAATTATTAGCATGGTGTTAGCCTAATTTATCCCTATTTGCCCTGTATGTTGGGCTCCAAACACATAGTAATTATTGAAATTCTGAGATGGCCCCTAAGTTTAATTGTTCCTTTGAAATGATTGAAATGTGACAAAATCATTTTAATTAGATTTGTATGCCATTAGGATTGCAATTTGTTGATATTTTGGGTATGAGGCCATATAAGATCGTACAGGTGCACGTTACAAATTTAACTGAAATTTCTTCATTTGCACACACCTATGTTTATAGTGTGACTTTTCAGAAAAGTTATCATTCTAGAATGTTGAATTGTTCTCCCGTAGCTCTCCGTATCCAGTTGAATTGATCTGCATATATTCTGCAGATATACTTGACATCTATGCCCTGTAAAAAAAACTTTGGAATTAATTTTAAGCTAAATATAACGTATTTTATTGAAATTTGGAAACGACCCCCTGCGAAAGCATAACAATTTGTTTAAATGATCATTTTTATAAATCAGCATGATCTCTGTTTCATTGTGCTTAAATCTACACTACGGGAAAGCAAATCGACCTACAATTAACAATTCTAGAGAAGTTTCGGTACCCCTACCCCCTCTCCATAAATCGTGACATTTTCTTCCGAGGCACCTTTTCAAACGCCTATATCTCACCTCTGACCGTGATACAAGATGGCAAACATGGTTTTCCTGGTACTAGAAGGGCATATCTTTCATAAAAACATACCAAACCTTTACTCACAGGGGGGTGCAGCAAAAATCTTATTTTGATATTTGGCTACTAGACTATACGTCCCGACGTCATCTAGCATTGTTGCCAGCTTCCATCAAATAATGTCATGCTGAGGTGTCATGTTAGCACGAGTCAACTGTTGAACTTATACCAAAGAAAGTTGTAATTCTCACATCCCTTTATAGTCCAGGTTGGTAAGTGGTAGTATACTCTCCCAGAAGTATCTTGATACGGAGTTGATATTTTTAATTCGTTGAGGACAGAGGTCCACGAGGAGATAGGTGTATAGGCGGATCGCTTGGCGAAAGCATCTTTTTAAAACCCTTTGCGGGAATAATTGGGAATCAGACTTTCTGATTTGTGTGGAATCTCTAAAATTTGTAACTAGAATAGTATTTAACCAATTTCAAGATATGCTTTCCTGGTGGAAATGTATTTTGCGTTTGTAAAAGTACCATTACGTGTTATGTTGTGAGATTATTGTGAACAACTTCGTAGCTTCTCGCCAACTAATAACTTGTAATCATCAACAACTAAAAAAGTATGAGGTTTTCAGGAAAACTTCACGAAATGATAGAGATGTTATGTTCGACATCTTAATCGAAGGTTAATGGGTATTTCTCCTTCAGCTGAGAGTTTACAAAATTTAAAACCTTGAAGTAACGATGTATAAGACTGCCCACATTAATCATTTTGCATTTTACAATCGGTAAAGATATTATGTCTCTCAAAGTATAGCAACGGCAGATCATGAATAGAATATATAAAACAATCTTCGGATACATAGGAACAGACTGCTTGCTATTGTTGGATATTTTAGCAAAACGTGGCCGCACTATTCAGCAAACAGTCGACTTCCCGTCGTTTCCGTACGGGGCTGTCGCAAAAATATATAAAAACTCTGCAAGTTTATAATTCTGGAACCATATATCTACCCAATGCTTGCTGGGCTTTGCTTTAAGTATTGAATCAGAGTATAGCTACGAAAGACGGTATAGTATCTCCTCCATAAATGCCTTGGCTGGTATGGTTGAGGTTAAAAGTCTGAAGCTATATATGACACGTGTCAACTCTTTTAAATACATCGTTAAATTCTCGCTTCCGATATTGATTTCAAGCAGGGTTGGATACTCACAATAAACCACACAACTCAAGGTTTCGGGGAGAGAGGTTTGAAGGTAACTTCTAAAGGAACACTAATCTCCTTTTCCAGTCCAGTGTTGATTATTGAGGATGTCTAGTGCGAATCCATACAATGTATATTCATTCCCGAACGAATCTAATTCCTATATGATTTTTAAAACTCTCTCCCAGCTGGTTGAAAGTGCCTAACACACTACAGTGGGTGAGAGTTCGCTGAGACAAGGCTGCATTTTCAGCTTCAACTGAGGTGTGAAAGGTCCGTGTGTACAGTTACGCTCACCCCGTTCACATAAACACCTATGGTAGATAGGGAGTAGTGTGGTAAGTTAAATGGATTTTTCTGGTAGTTTCCGGATGTAGATTGGAGGTGACATTGAATCAGCGGGAATATGATTTTGGGATATATCTTCCCACACGTAGCTTACTTTTCCTCTACTAATAGATGCTGTCTGGACGTCTCCTCCAATGCTTTCATGTCCTAGAATTAATCCTGGTTTTACTGTTATCGTAATAACTTTGAGATACATGTCATTGAGCACGATATTGTAGGCGAGACTATCTTCTGATGACATGAGGGTGAATGAAGTCAGAGATTTGAACTTTATGATGTTGACGCCACAGTTATCCAATATAAAGCACGATTGGTTGAAAGAATCTTGCATGAAATGTCCCTCTACCTCAATGGTACGACTCTGTCTAATATTTTGTTCACGAAGCATGAGAATATAATTCATGCCATTCAGCCTAGATTCATCTATTTTCCTTGGATCTTTAACATACCCTCAGATATATTGCTTGGATATAGCTTTAATGTAGCATTTTTTCATCGCTCTGAAATATTTGTATCTAATACCGCTCAAGCTGGTGCTATGGGCCGTGTGGTCATGTCATTCAAGATGTCCACATGAACAGAGCGCCTGGGATACAAATCCTCAAAGGGATCTCTTTTGGTTCTTGTGTTTTTAGAGATATGCAGTCATTGGGGTCATATATGACTTCTTGTCAGTACGCAGGCATAGTTTTCCACAACCCTTTTAATGTTGCGTTTAATTCGGTTTCAAACTAGACCTTTTAGCATCACGTCCAAATTTTAATAGTCCGCAGGGGTGATTATTGGTAGCCATGGTAATTAATTTTCCCTGTATGGAGAGATAAACTCTGGACTGCATGATCTGCAGTGAAAGATTGATAGGGCCGATATTCGTTCATTCTTTAGAAGACTCGTCGTTGTGCAATGTCGTATGCAATCTGGTGTGTTTTCATACGCATTTTCATGGCCAATAATAGAAAACCCCACCGATCCTCCATCTGTTGTCTGAGCTTGAGGTCTGTATGGAATGTAAAATTCTTGGCAAGCCATTTTCGCCATCAATTCCAGTGTACCAGTGGAACTCCAGTACAATCAACTAGTCCTTGAGTTTGGAGTGGAATTCCTGAAACTTTGCTGGCTTGTTAAACATGCTATAAAGGTGTGCACGTATATTTGTGAGATAAATATTAATTTTTGTCAAATTTTTGATGTTTTGGACTTTCCCATTTTCGCCATCAATTACAGTATAGCAATGTCACTCAAGTATAATCAACTAGTTACTAAATTTATTTCAGTGTACATGACAATCAGGTATAATCAACTAGTCACACAGTTTTGACTGCAGCGCCTTGAAACTGTGTAGGCTTGCTAAGCTTACTTGAAAGATGTGCATACCATATTTGTGTAATGAATTTATTGATATCAAAATTACTTGCCTTTGGAGTTAGTCATTTTTCCCATCAAAATTAACAAGATTATGGAGCGTAATAAGCTACTATATATCGCAGCCAATACATAGTGCTATGGAGTCACCAATCATATTATCTGGTTGCAGCATTGCCCAATTTTCGAATGGACATCCTTTCCATTTCCCGATGGGTTCCATCTTGTTAGAGGTCTTCTGGGGTGAAGCTTTCTTGATAGGTGTTTCCTTCCTAATACCTTTTGTTTTTGTGCTTTAGATGATTGGTCCTTCGGTTTGTTAATGCTTTCTCCTTAGAGGTTCTTGTCCATTGCGGTTTCGTTTTCGAAGTGTTGTGTTTATGTCAATGTTTATTTATAGCATTGGATTGTCTCTCGGGGTTAAATCTTACAACACATATAAGGGAAGTGGTAAGAGGAGCCGACATACTGACAGAGCCCGCTCAGCAGTAGATGTAGCTGGTGTTATTTGTTGTATCCTTAAATGACGTTTTTTGTTGGTGGGTGCTTGGTAAAAATATCAACGTCTAACTTCCCTCTTGCCATGTCAAGATAACTCTTCCCACATTTTGGGGTTACCGATATAGTCCCGTCATATAGTTGTAGTAGTTGAGCTATTAACTGGTGAATTGTTAACATCAAATGACGGTGAAATGCTGTGAGTTCGAGTTTAGTTCGAGTGTAAACCGTCGTAGTATTCAGCATAAATGATGCGGGGTTCAACGTGTATCTCTTATATATACATGTATTTCGCGTACAATTTGGGGGAAATAGTATGGTGAATGTGTGACGTTATGTTTTTTTTCTACTACTTAGATAAGCTCGCTTCAACATAGACTGGATCCAGCCCCTGTTTCATAATATATTTCAAACGGCAAACAAGAGGAAGTAACTCTGCCTATTAAGAAATGCTTGAAACAGGGACTGGACGGAACGTCATAAGGGAGCTAACTTTGCAAGAAAAAATGTACAATATACTGTTCATTTTTTGTCACCAATAAAAACTCCGTATTCTGACCCCGCCCTCAACTCAAAGGATTTGATTGGTTCGTTCATATACGCACGCTGGAAGCAATGCGTTCATGTGACGTCAACAATGAGAATGACGTTACTACCATGACCTCAACAATGGGAATGACGTTACTGCCGAGACGTCACAGTATGGCGTTAGAATGAAATTGATACAAATGTTGCGACCGAAGGTAAAAACATGTCAATCGTCCAGACTAACCACGCCTCCAGATGGAATCTTTACACGACGAAACCACAGGCATTTGATAAGGGTCAGTAATGGATGGGTTGTCATCAGTCACCAAATTGTCTTTGCAATGATTAAAATGATATGTATGTGTAGTGTACTCGCCCTTCTCATGCTGGTATACCCCATACTAGTAACATGGAGTCAGTATGGATGGATGATCTCTGGCCCACAGTTAGTTATTCATTGATAAATGAATCACAATTGACCTTTGTGTCGGTGTAGTAACAAATAAAACTTTATATACTCACTATTGTCATAATGTTATCTATACCCCATTCTTCTAACACGGATAATTAGTTGGTGGGGTCCATATATGTAGATACATAACTACCACGGATAATTAGGATATTACTGAGATATCCATCTAAAGCCCCGTTCACATGCACATTTTTACTCACGTATGCAAATTTGCACCCTATGTAAAAAAATACACATGTGTATTTCTTGTCATGTGAACGGAAATACACATGTATGTATATTTGCACTTTGAGTTTATTTGCATCTGGTCAATAGCAGGTGCAAAAGTATATTTGCACATGTGTAAATATACACATGTGTATTTTTACACAGGTGAGTAAATTGTGTGCATGTGAACGGGGCTTTATACTGACCCTTATCAAATGCCTGTGGACGAAACCCATCAAATCGTCCAGTCTCTATTTTAAAAATATTTTTTTCATTTTTTTTCATTCTATTTATTTATTTATCAAACGTATATATTTATTAAAGATCATTTTATTATTATTAAATAGTACATATGAAATAGAGACTCATCCAGTCTAGCTTCAACAGAGATCCTTCGCTATAATCCGATTAGAGCATCTTCACCTAGAGAGCAATAAACGTATACATTACCCACTTCTGTACTGTTATGTTATATCGAATAAAGCGATAGACGACAACCCCTTCAACGTTAATGCTCGTTTCAACTGAATTCTAAAATTCCATTTAATATTTTGGGTAGATCGCCAGACATTATGTGGAATGTAACACCATACATTGGCTTATGATGATTACGTAGGTTGTAATGTGGTCAAGTTCATGGCTCTACATTTTTGCTTTTGCCTCATATTCATCTTTCGCACCAAAACCTCATTATACTATCAAATTTTGTTAGCGTAAGCATTTTTACACATCCCTTGTATACAACTACCCTATGTATAAACTTCCTCTGTTTAATACCACATCATCCATCATCGTTTCTGTTATCTCTGTGTAATATACTTCAAGGTGTCGACAACGCTTGTTGTTCTATTCAATTCTTTCGGGTGTCGGGGATTCTAAACGCATATGTTAGAATTTCTCTCGATTTATTTCATCAATGGCTTTGTCTGTAGAATATGTCCTCGCTTTAATACGTGGCCTTATTATTGACGAAGGTTCGCAGTTCCGCTCTTATTAGTTCGCTAAACGAGGATACACTGACTTGTTTTCATTTGTGGAATAAAACGGCACATTGTGAAGTTTTTCAGTGGAACTATTCTTCATTCTGACTGATTGGTAATCTTGCAATTTTTGAGAATTTCTCTAACTTATTATTAATACTACAGTTCATCCTTTCTCTTGATCGACTGCACTCAGTTGAATGTAGAATGATCAGTATAGTGGTGATATAGTGGTAGCTAATATACAAATGATAGTAATAGGGACGTTTACGCAAACATTCATTTTACTCGTCTTTCCTAGCCTGTTGTTAAAATAATCGTTCAGCTGGAAACATGTCGCATATCTTGAATGTAGTTGGCTAGCCTTTCCGTCAAACTGGATGATGGGGTTTTCCGGATTGTTTATGTGTATACATTATTTTCAACTTGATCATAATCACTTTTTTCGCCATTCATCACCTTAAAAACAATAGGATATCTATGTGGATGATGTCTAATCTTAAATATCTCTTCTGTTCAATTCGGTAAATACCCTTTGTGGTAACGTATTTTGACTTTACTGCTTTGCACTTGATGGCCTATTTTAAATTTTACTTTAGCGTCGCGAGCGTGATGACAGGTGCATACAAATTCAATGAAACTGGAACTTCGTGGTCGACATTTTCTTATGCTTTGGTGGTAGGAAAGACGCTCTAATATTATCGAGTATCTTTGGCTGTATATTTCTATTTCCGGGTCTTCAGTGTACGATTTCACCTTCTACAACTGATGCTTCCGTCTGGTTGAAGGTATGGCAAAAGGATATACTGTAGATGCATTATTATTTGCGGGAATTATCTTTTGCAATTTTAATCTCAATCTTTCTTTATGGGAACTAACATTCGCGGTTCTCTAGTGCCGATCTTCCAAGAAATATGTTGTTACTCTCTAAAAAAACTTGAGTGAACTGTTTCACTCAAGTTTGAGTGAAATGTACCCGTTCACTCAAACTTGAGTTACTTTTCACTCAACTCGAGTTAAACCACTCAAGTTCACTCAACTTGAGTGGGATCAATTTCCACTCTTATGCTTGAGTGAATGTCACTCAAGTTGAGTGCATTTAACTCAAGTTGAATGAAAAGTAACTCAAGTTGAGTGAAATGTAACTCGAGTATTGAGTGGGATCAATTTCCACTCTTACTTGAGTGAAATTTCACTCAACTTTTTTTAGAGAGTACTTTAACAGTTTTCTGCAGTTGACTGTTAATGAAAACCAAACGGTTTTGAGTATATCTGCTGCAATATAAGTGATGCAGTGAAGGATATATATCCACCTTCATTGGATTTGAAGGAATTCACAGAAAGTCCTAATGGCACGTCGTATTTAGACCTATTCCTCTAACAGAAATGAAGCAGGTCTTCTCTCTCGTCGACTTCAGGACAAGAGAGATGATTACCATTCGACATCGTAAATGACCCCTTTCTGGAAGTAATATTACAGTTGATCCTGCATATGGCGTATACGTATGTCGCCTAGTAGCATTTGCTGGATCTGTGTATAATGTGACCATTTTAATGGACGTCAATAAAAACATTGCAGAAAGTTATAAAACAGTGCTATTTCTATCAAGCGCCTCCACTCAAAGTTTCTCAAATCTGGCGATGTAAATGGTTTTACTTTTCGTAACTTTTGTCTATTTCCGCTTAATGGCCCTTAATGGCCGTATATGGCCCCATGTACTTAAAGATCCACAGGGTGTCCATGTAAGCAGTCGCAATGAAAGCGTGACTGAGCATCATGATGTCTTGCCAGCATTATTGAAACCTGCTGACCGCTTCTCTGTTGTAGGAAATTTGCCTATGTTTTTTTAGTATTATGATTGTTTTTTTGTTTTTTTTTATTTGGTGCTAACGTTGTTATTCGAATTAGGTCTTTGGATTATGGACGTGGAAATTATTTAATGGACGACGGCTGAATATTGGATGACGGACTAGACGCTTGTATTTTAGACCCTATTTACGGTCAGCTGACGGTCCTGAAAACGGCTGTGGTGTAGTCACCAAGGTACCGTAATCACAGATCAGCGTAAACTTGGGTGGCTTAAACAGACAGTAATCATAGCTTTCTAATATGGTTTAGAACAACAGAAAGCTGATTGACACAAGTTTTGTTGGAACAACTGTTACCCTGTCAAGTGTAGTCGTGGACACGTGCCAAGAACAAATTCCCTTCCAGATGCCTGTTATCTGTTGACGATAATATATCTATTCGTTGTTGATAAATTTCTCAGATAAAGCAAATCATTTTAATCAGTCCCGAGAACGTATAAAAATTATTGTAATATATCTGGATTCATGGGCGTCGCTAGGATTTTTCAAAGGGGGGTCGATTATCATAGCACTTTAGGCGAGGGTCCAGGGGCCGCCTAGGCCCCGGAAGCTCCGGGGTCCTAGATCGCCGGAGATGCGTTCTAAACGTTTTCCCGGAATTAAATCTGAACATAATGTATGCAGATTTAGGGTTATATTATACAGCTCTGAGACCTTAGATGACCTGAGATGCATTCTGAGCGATTTTCAACAATTAAACTAACACGTCGTTTGTCAAATATCAGTATTATATTTTATTCTCTTGTCATCTTGAAAACACAATAATAACCCTTTGGGCCTATATACCTCGTAGGCTAACCCAGTGGCGTCGGAACGTAATTGAAAGTGGGGGACCACTATCACAGCCCAACAGCCGGGGTCCTGGAAAGCCGGAGATGCGTTCTGAACGTTTTTCCGGAAATAAAACTGATCATACTGCATGCACATTTATGATTCTATTTTCACGATTTTTTTTCGCAATTATAAGCATGCATCGATATTGAAAACATCGCACCTCATGCCTTCATCCATTTGACGTTCTATTTATGTTTAAAACATACAAAACGATGACTTATAGTTCTTGGGAGGGAAACCAATATGCCTACAGAAACGATTCATTCACACAAAGATAAAACAAGGAAATCCTCACAGCCCAACAGGCGAGGGTCCACGAGCCGTTTAGGCCCCGGAAGCTCCGAAGTTCCAGATCTCCAGAGACGCGTTCTAAGAGTTTTCCCAGAAATAAATTCGAACGTAATGTATGCAGATTTATGGTTCTATTTTCACGTATGTTTCGCATTTATAAGCACTCATCGATATTGAAAAAATCATACTTCATGCCTGAATCCATTTGACGGTCTAGTTATATTTATCACATAAAAAGAACACATAAAAAACCGATGACCTTTACATTATGGAACATTAGAACCAATATGATAGCGATTCATTTACACAAAGCTGGGGGCTGGCCCCTCCGCTTCCGACGCCACTGCAACCATGTTAAAATGATTAAAACTAAACATCATCAGATCACTTTCCGATCCATATGTCAATATGTCATTTCATGACTGTGAACACTAAACTTCTGCTGAAAATATCACAATAATATTGTGTAGAATATCAAACTGTGTATCATGGACTATATCTCGTGGCCATGGTGAAATACTGACTAGAAAAAAATTTAACTGATATATTTTCCGGAAATGAAGTGTCACGAATGTAGTATAGCCTTCAGCAAAGCTTATACATATACAGCGAAATTTCAGTTTATTGCCCGTTTTGCACTTCGCCAACGGTAGACCGAGGCTGCCGATGCTTCATTATCAAATCCACACGCATCGAGCAGAAGAAAAAAACACACGAGTTAGTGTTAATGATTAATTGAATATTAAATTCGCCTGCTTTATCCGTCGAGGGTTCCCATGCAGTATCCGTCAAGGGTGGAGTCTCATGAACAGAGTCACAGCTCTTTCATAATCCACTTTATTACCATAAAAAGAGAAGTCGTGGTAAACCCATTGTTGAGCGAACTGACGCGTCACTACTGGAATGGAGCATGCTTACGTGCCTGGAAACGGACATTTTTTATTTCTTTCTTTTCCCTTTTGCTTTTTTTGTTTTGTTTTGGTTTTCTCTGTTTTTGTTTTTGTTTTTTTTTTTTGCTTTTTCTTCTGTTTTTTTTTTTGGCGCGTCCAAGGGGGGGTCGTTCGCACCGGACGACCCCCCCCTAACGACGCCACGTGACCGAATATGTGTGAATAACACCACCACCAACAACAACAACATAGCTCTTCTGAAGCGGAATCAGATGAAGTTTCTCTGAAAAAATTCTGTCACTGTGTATAATGCTGTAGATCTACTAAATTACCAAGTTTTACTCACGAGAATTAACATTCGCGGAGAAATTTTATATTGAAAACCGCGAAAGGTAGTGTCTCAAGAATAACCTGTCAATTACAGTTCGATTTAAGATACCGTATGTTTGTAATATCCTGATCAGAAATTCAGTACCTTCGTGGGTTTGTAGGTATAGCGGTTTCGAAGATAGAGTCGAATGATTTGGTGATATTTCCAGGAGTTTCAGTTTTGACTGGTACTACCCAAAACTGTTTTGAGAATACAACGATACATCTTAAGGGGCAGGGGGAGGGTCCAGTTTCCAACACCAAGTGAAAAATCTCAATTCCAGGTCTCTCATCAGAACACAGTAAAACACTGGTTTTACTTACCCCCAATCTTCCTTAGAACGTATAACACAAATACAGTCCCAAATTTGACTTCTTGTCCTGCAATATGTGTAGTTTGAAGCATGAAAAATATCACCTTCATAGTCAAATCTACGAAGCAAATTCCTGGTAGAATATACCACATAATACAATGTAAAATATATAGAAAGATGTCTCAACACTTCATTGAGGTCCGACGAGCAGTTAAAATGACTTAATGTAAACAAATAAATTACAATTTTCATTCAAAGACCAACCATCTCTCTGACTGCAATTTGTACAGGTTATTCTCGAGACACTACCTTTCGCGGTTTTCAATATAAAATTTCTCCGCGAATGTTAATTCTCGTGAGTAAAACTTTAATTTAGTAGATCCTTAAAATGTATCTCTTGGTTTGTTTTTAGCCACAGATGCTAGTTCTATTACATCAGCTTGCCAAACATAGTCCACTCCTTTAGATAGTTCTGTTGAGGAAAGATGTCTTCAAGTGCGTTTATGAAGAGTTAATGTTGTTTTAACCATTCACGTATTTCCTTTTATGATACATTCCTCTCATCTTCTCGACTCTTGCGATTGGGGGGGCGTTAACACTGGCGTACGCCACTTCACTGGTAGGATGTTAATATAAGTTCTGCAAATATTCGTCTACGCCAGACCGCTAAACTTTGACCGCTAATATACAGGTAATATTGATCAACATATACCAAACGGATTTTGCGCATTAAATGTCGTTTTGGGGTCAAATAAGGTAAAAATTGGTAAAGTCGTTCCTAACTTAATCTCCATTGTGATTTTTGTTACCAATAAACCTGTATCCACGCTAAATAGATTTTATGTACAGTAGGGTTTTATCACAGGTATGGTTAGCTCGTTAATAATTGGAATTGAGCTCATTTTAGGGTCACTTTAGGGGTCAAATGAGGTAAAAAATGAGGGAAAATTCTGTTTTTATTTCATATATATTATGCTGTTGGCTATTTACTTTTGTATGCAGTACAGTTCAAGGTAGAGTGGATACCAAGACAACTTTGGCAATTTGGGGTCATTCTGAGCTCAATTCTATTTTGAATCTGAAGCTGAATTTTCGGCTTAAAATGTGATGGTTGGAATCAAAATGGCGGACATGTGGAGTAATCTGAAAATCACACCTTTTTATGTTGCTCGTGTAGTTCAAGGTATTATGCTTCACTGAGAAAATTTAGCAAAACCGAGTGATGTCTATGCGTAGCCTAACATCTTATGCCCATTTTTAATGTATTTACATGTGCCAAAGGACAATACTTGATGGTCAAATTCAAGATGACGGTCATCTGAAAATCTGAAGGTTCATCTGAAAATCACACTTTTGACTGTTGCATTATTCTTAGCTCATCGTGTAAATTTATCAAAGCCCATTTTGAATTATTTACATATCCCCTAGATCAAGATTTGATGGTCAAATTCAAAATGGCGGCCATATGGAGTCATCTGAAAATCGTACTTCGTCCTGTTGCTCGTATAGTTCAAGGCATTATTCTAGCTCATTTTTGCAAATTTATCAAAACGGATGGATCCTTAAGCATAGCCTAACGACGATCTATTAGCATATCCTCAATATCAAAATACGATGGTCAAATTCAATATGGCAGCCGTGTGGGGTTTTCTGAAACTCATGTCTGTCCATGTTGCTCGTATGGATCAAGGCATTATTCTTAGTCGATCGTGCAAATTTGTCAAAACTCAAGGGTCCCACATCATAGACAAATACCTTGTGCCCATTTTGAACCTAGTTACTTTGTCTTCAGATTAAAAACGATAGTTAAATTCCAAATGGCGACCATAAGGCGTCAATAGGAAATTCGTGTATTTTTCACGTTACTGTTAGAATATTTTTATTCTAGGTACAAACTTGTTTAAATTGAGCACAATAACGTCAAAGCCTATTACATTATGTCCATTATTTGCTGTTGGCATAATCTTCAGCTGAGAATACAATTGTTAAATTCAAAATGGTGACCATGTGGTTTCGTCTGAGTCACTCGAAACTCTTGCTAGACTTGGTAAATGTTATTTGCTAAATTCAAAGTGGGTAAACCTATAGTAAATGCAAGGATTTCCAGAAAAATTAACCTGTAATGCCCGACGTCGTACGGCTTAAATTTCACACCAAAACATAGCACTCCATCAGAATGACATTACTTGTTATCGTTTTAGGTGGATTATCCATGATTCGCTTATCTCGCAGTTTTCTTGCATCATCCATGCTGTCGATCTCTTCCTTCAACGCAGCATCGATGTCCTTCATTTCGAGTTTAAAATCTTCCCACAATTTCCATAGGACTGTTGAGATAGACGTGCTTAGGGTTTCACTGTCGCCCCAGAAACTGAGATGGATCTCGTTTATCCTGATAACTAGCCGGTTTGATGGGAATTCCGGTTTGATGGGAATTCTTCTAGCTCTAAGTGTGGCGGGTGAAAATATGGCCGACAATTCTTAAAAATTATAACTACGTGACCAATTATGGAGTTCTATTTTTTCGGTTTAATTTCCTGCTGCCTTCGCATTGCTCCATACCTTCCATTTTATCATTATTGCGTTTATTGAGATGAGGGTGTGCGTATAATAGATACACCTGAATATAAAATTAAAAAAGATTACCTGTCTCGAGCATCTGTACGCGGAAAAGGCCATGCCAGGCGGCGTTACAAAGGGAACAAAGGAGATAGGTGCTCTATAGAATTCAAGCGTTCAGCCATTCACTACTCAGTGGAGCGAGACAATAGCTGCAGTCTGTGGGTTATACACGCCTCGCACAAACAACTTTCAACAAGTTGTCTTTAGAGCATGAATAAACCTGAATCAATGACCATTGGATAATTGGGAATAGTGTAAAGCAAAAACGTGTGTATATTGATTCCTCCTTCATTAAAAGGTTAAAAGTTCACGTGGCCAAAAGTTTTCGTTGTCAACAGTTCACGCGGTCAAAAGTTCACGAGGTCAAATGAAGTCACGTATACAGTGCTCTGATTTTCCCTCCGTCTTTTTCAGACAGGCTGAATACATGCCCCTGTCTGTGCTCTCGTTCATGATATAGTGCGTGGAGCATTCCAGGTCGTTCGCCACCGTGGATACGGACACCACTACTATCCCCGATAATTCGAACCCCGGAACAGTTATCTGTTATACGGAAGACGTATGCTCCCTTATAGTCAAGGCGTCTTTACGAGAGGTGACAAATCCGTCCACGGAACGTTTTTTATTATATGTTTTTGGTGTTGTAGAAAACCGAGTGATGGCGACCCGTCCTCAATCTGCGATTCCTCAACGGCCTTCTCTGAATCGAGAAGTTTAAACTGGAAACTCTCAGATCGATGCGGGCCGGCCTTCTGGTAGATTTGAAGGACGCGTATTTCCATGTACCGGTACCAACCAGCACGGAAGTACTTGCGGTTCGCCATCGACGGCAATGTATATTGTAATTTCTGGCATTGCCTTGCGAAATCACCTCAGCCTCGCGGGTTATCACATGGGTAGTGGATGCCCTTACCATCGTACGTCGGAGATCTGGTGTAGACATCAGCATCTGCGTTAACAATTGGTTGGTTAAGGGACCGTCGGAAACGGCGTTCACGTATAGGACCAGGTTGTCAGTATTCCATGCACTGTTGAGTGGTTGGCTTGTCGACGTACCCAAGTCTGCTTTGATCCCAACTATTATCTGGAGGTACAGTTCGATCCCGATTGGTTTGTTTCGTCCATCTTTCCATCTGTTGGAAGAAGATCTTGTGGTGTTTTACACCTTCCGAACACTTCCGTTGCGAGAGACTGGTCAGTCTCGCCGAATTTGTACGTTACGGTCCACTTCGACGCAGACCAATTCAGATATAACTAATGTGCGTCTGGAAACAGAGCACGGTACGTCCAAACCAACCAATCCCGATAGATTCAGCTCCCTTATCAGCTCTAAGCTAGCGGCGGAACCGGGGACGACCTCCTTGGGTAACTCCGTTGCCTCAGTCAGAACTGGATCTATTCATATTAACGGGCGCATTCATGGACGGCTGAGGAGCTCATCTGGACGAGAACCAAGCCCAGGGAATATCGACCGGGCAGGGTCGACCCTTGCATATCAATCTCTTAGAAATGAAAGCAGGCATACTTGCTCCGAATCGGATTCTCCAGATAATTCGGGGGGAAGTTGTTCTATTCCGATCGGAGAGATCGACGGTGGTGGCGTACGTAAACAAGCAGGGTGGGACCTCAGTTATGTATTATGATTATACTGACAAGGAGATCCTTTTATGAACGACGTCTGAATATTGAATGTCCGATCTGACGCTTGCTATTGTAACATGATCCAGTGGTGCATAGGTTATCTGGTGACCTACGAGTGGTAGATATTCCAGGTGTACGGAACGTCATGTCAGCAGTAAAAGTCCGTCAAATGGAGTGACAGCTGAACAACTTGATATTCAGACAAGTCTTCGATCAGTGGTCTGCATCTCGCATAGACCTATTTGCCATAAAGAACAAGAAAACTTCCATGTATATGTGAGCCGTTTCCGCATCCTGCGGACATGCTGTGGGTGCCCTAGTGGTCCGGGGTGTAAGTTTATGCATACCCGCGCCCACTCTAGTTCCCACAGTTCTCAATAAGACCAGGAGCGATAATTGACGAGCCATTCTATTTGCTCCGTTCTGGTCGACAAAATCGTGGTTCTCCGATCTAATCGCAGACCCACGCATGTTGCTGGGCCGTACTGATCTCCTCATACATTGCCAGGGACTTCGCGATCACAGCAACCCAGCAATATTTAGACTGTCTGCAGAGATTCTGTCATCGAATTCCGTCGTCAGGAGGGCTTTTCTCAATAAGCGGCCTCATACATGTCGCAAAGTAGAAGGCCCTCCAACAAAAACGCGAAACTCCCGAAACTCTGTTTTGTTTACACAGTGGTGTAGTAGAAACGATAAGAATCCGACTCAAATTAGTCCGGGGGATGTAGCAGATTTCTTCGTATCTCTATACGATGTAAAGTGATTACAACCGGTTACAATTTCGGGTCATCGGTCAGCCATTACAACAATTCACCCTGAGTTTTCGAGACGGGTGTAGGGTTATGCTGAGCAAACCACCAGGTGACCTGATGAAAGGCATGTCCACCTAGTCCTCGAGTGCGGGAATTGCCTCTAGGATGGAATCTCGAATTGGTCCTTAGCGCACTTCAGGGGCCACGTTTTGAGCCCATGAGCTAGGCTAGTCTTAAGATCTTGACACTTGACTTTTGTCGTTGCTGTGGCGTCCGCTCATTGAAGATCTGAAATCCATGCATTCTCCGCTGAGAATGACCGTCTGGTGGAGGGCTGAGATGAATTTGACTGATCTTGGTAAATTCTCTCCTGACGACAAATTACTTTGGCCTGTGCAAACGGTAAGGTGTAGGTTGTTGCTGCCAATCACTTTCATACTTCTGTTAATCATTTGTAAATGACTCATTAGACCAATAACCACAACCGGCATACTAAGATACCACCAGTAGACGGATTGTCTAGACAATTGAGATGGTCTTTGTTTTCGTGAAAGCTCATGAGATTCGAACGCTTGCCACTTCAGAAGCGTCATTTAAAGCAATTTCACCAAGTGACATATAATGGACGTTGCTCAGTAGAGATCTGAGTCAACTTTTATAAATAAGTATTATCTCCTTGACCAATCTGCTACGTCAGCCACAGTCGATATGACTACGCTTACGTGCAAATCGAGTAACGCCGCGCATTATTTTCCAAATACATCCATAAGAAGGCGCGTTTCGAACGTTCGTGTCAAAGTTGACGTGTCCGCTCCCATTGTAAGGGCAGTAAAGTGAGTATTGTAATACTTGCCATTGTACTGATGCACGATTGACAGGAGATTCTTCCTCTTGACAGGATGATTACACAAGAAAGCTCGGAACTTTCAACAGGGTGAACGTCCCCTCTTGGTTATCAAGTAACAAATGAGGTTGGTATAGCCTAGGCGATCTCAAATGTTGATACGGGTAGTCTCCTAACGTCTTTGGATGTCCTCCCGCTTGAGGTTCTCACAAATTTTAGTGTTCCCCAACAATATTAGTATGGATATAAAATGTAAAAGGTTTTGGTAATCCCACATTTCATGGAAGACACTTATACTTATCTTACGGTCCCACCTTCTACCCACACTGCATCGCAAGAAGGTGAAGTACATAGATGTTTTTAAATGCTATGCTTGTGTTTAGATATGAAAACCTGAGTTGCCCCGACTCCGCATTTTATGGATTGGCCGATACTCACTGAACAAGAGGAGGCCCTAGAGGGGGAATCTACCGATTTTTTTTAGCAATTGGTAAGAAAGCTATAGAGATTACTTCAACAGTATTACGTAATATAAATATATTACATTTGAGGTAAGTTTTAGGGTCTTATAACATCCAAGATGTCCACATGAACTTCTACAATAAAACCGTGGCAAGGATACAAATCTTCACATGAATCAACTTTGGTTCTTGTGATGTTTTTAGCAATATGCAGTCAGTATATTTGTTTGAGGGGCATATGACTTCTTGTCAGTACGCCGGCATTGTTTTCCGCCACCGTATTAATGTTGCGTTTAATTTCATAGAATGAAAGTTACAAAAGCCCTTTACATTTTAATGTTTTTCTGTTTGTATTTTTGTACATTTGTTTGTCTGTGTAGTCTGTGTCTGTGTCGGTAATGTAACTGGTTTTAAAATGAGCCCAAAATGATCAGCTATGAGGATAGAAAGATTGACATCCTAAGAACCATTCGTTTTGGAGTGATGCTGAAGAGTTTAACGAGAGGAATTGAAAGGTGGTTGAACAGATTGAACAATGACCTTCTTGATGTCAACCCAGCAGCCACACTATGAGTATCAAATTCTGGGACGGAATATCTAGAAGAAACGCATCTTTCAGATATTCCGACTCATGGTCGGTATCTTCCAGATATTCTGTTCCAGGATTTGATCGTCAGAGTACCCAGTTTTTAGTTCTGCTCCCCCCCCCCCCCCCATTGACTTACTAACACTAGTTGGTTTCGAACTTGGCAAAGAGCTAATGGACATGCGCTATCTGAGCCTGCTTTCTATTTACGTCCTCAATCGCCATGCAGACCAAATTTGAGCGCTGTGACTGTTGACATATACTTATGGGGTAGACCTCTGCATGGTTGTTTGTTTTCACGCTCACCCTGTTAGCAGTGTGGTAAGCACAGATCACAGTACTATTAGTATAGTGATTTAGTGACCTACATTAATCTATAATCTATACAATAACAGTTAAGAGGGACATTAATTCAAACAAGTGTTAGTTGTTTTCCACTCTTCAGGCCATTGGCACAGCAAACGTGTCTGTGCATAAGCGCTTCTCTTATAACTGTGCATTTAGTACACCGTGTTCGATTCTTCTAACCTCATAAGAAGACTTCATTATTGCCAAGGTAGAGTATGCTTGTTTTCTCTTTATTCAGTCTTAACGTTGATGTCATAATAACTCGAAAATTAAATTCGTGGAAATTGAGAAAAGATGCGTTAAAATAGATGACATATTTGATGTCTTCCAGAGAAAACCAGACACTCCCCACTATTCTCCCATCGAAATTACTTTGAAATTAATTTTATCAGAAGTGGATGAAAACTTTTCATCCACTTCTGATTTTATTCATATTGTCGGTCAGGCATACGGAATTATTTCGCTTTTCCTCGTTACACCCGATGACGCTATATCTGACAAATAAAAAAGTACCGTTGTGAAGTATCCGGTACCGTATTGAAATTCCATGAAGTATAAGACGGTAGCAATGTGTCATAGGGCAGCCATGTTAGTGTAATCTGCATGGGGGACCTCTTTTGTTTGGCCATTGCTGGACTGGACTCGTTAAGGCCACACACAAGACACCTGTTTGACACGTATTGCAATCTTCCTGGTTCATAATGTCGAAACATGTACCAGTACCATATGGTATCACAAATATACTCCATGATAAAAGATGACTTAATCATTTTAGTGTGAGTCGATTTCACACAATCAGGTAGAGGTAATGGCACAGTTATACGCATCTCTGATCCTTTGTCCTTTTATTTGGAGGAGTACGTGAGGAGGGGGGGGGGGGTAGGTTTAATGACGTTCCAGATGGATCCAATTTTACGTCTACTGGTGTCTGCGCATGTGCCATTATATGAATATTGGAAGGAAAGTGAATAGAAAAAGTCAGTATGAACTGGAAAGAGCATGTGAAAGTATGAAATGGGACAATATGTTCTACAAAGGAGTAGTAACGGTAACATACGAAGAACTCCCTTATGCTACGTTAATAAACCCGAAAATTAATCTTTTAAATTCTGCACAAAGGAAAAGTTTGATTTTGTTAACGCTAAGATTCAAAAGTGACGTAAGACAGCGTCGATTGACGTTTGAAATTCTGTGTTTGGCTTCTTCATATACATTTTAGCATGGAGGTTTTTGACACCTTGAACCAAAATAATATTTCGATTCAATATCATAGCAGATATAGTAACTTTGAAACATTACATTCGTTTTGGTTCAAGGTGTCCTTAGTTTTAGATATTATTAAACAATCCATGCTAAAATTAATTAATAATTTATATTTGGCTTTACTAACGTACCACCTAGGGAGTTTCTCGTATGTTACTATAACTACTTTATTCAAGGTGATTAGGCCATAACGAATTAAACGCTGGCGCCACATGACCATGTTGGCATACCCTCTTGTCCCAAAGAAAATGCTTGTAACCCCCATATATAGATTTCCCGATTTACTATTGTTGCAGAAAACTATTGAGGCATTTGAAGAAAATGTATTTTAGGGTGAATCATACAAGTAGGTCATATAACCCTGCTGAATCCATATAATTGTACCGTTATTTGATTTTTTATTAGGAGAGGTGTTTGTACCGAGTTAAACGTAGATCCGCATGAGCACAGTAAATCTTGCTTGAACAAGCGGTATATTATTTGGATCTCTTTTCTCTGCTTCATAATTGAATGGATAAAGGGATACGGTATCTGTTAAACCTTCTATATCTTGAAAGTCTAGTGGTACTTTGGCATACATGAACTTCATACACCATAATTGAGTAAATAATATCTTTTCCAATAAATCGAATGAAACGGATAAATAGAGCATATATTTCTTGCATTCCTATACTGCCATTCACAGCGTGGGGTCAGGTAGTTCTAAATATACGATAACCTGATATATTGAAGTATGCAAGCAATTTACTTTTCATTACCATTCATGAATCGAACACCGCCTGAAATAACTTTCTCACTTTGGACATTGTTTATCACAGCGTTTCCGTCTACTTATATATAATTGCTCTATCCACAGAGCTTCGTTTGTGTGTTTGTCGCAGTTTTCTTTAATGTTTTTAAGATATTTGGTACAAACACGGCCATTCAGTGCAGATCTATCAAAAGAGTATGAACGATTCATCAAAGCACCGTTGACTATCCAACGCAAACTTACTTCGATTTTTGAGAGTAACAACTCAACGACTAGAGATAAATGCTAGCACTGCATACGGAAATTCTCTGGTTGGAATATAGGTAATTATTTATATATTAACCCCTACATGTGCATATTATTTCTATTGAATTAGATGTAGAAGGAAGAAGTTATTACTAAAAATGGATTAATATTCTAAATTGACTTCCCTTGGAGCGGTAATGAAAGTAGTCTAAATTTTCATTCAAAGGTTTTTAACTGTCATGTATTTGCGCTCATTTCTTCGTTGAGTTGAATTATAGCCTAATTCGGAAAAAGGTTAATCTGTCTTGTTCCACTAGAGGTGCATTGGTACAGGGAATTTCCGGTCAGTACTAAAGGCACTCACAATTATTTTAAATAATTAATTATCCAATCATCCTAGAATATGTATGTGCAGGAGCTATTCCCTTACTTTCTTTTCAAACAAGTTGTTTCAGAATCTATCATTTGAAATAATAGCAGGAAAAAACTGGTAAAAGTGAAAACGAAGTCATTACTGAACAGAAGCGCATTTTCATCCCTTCGCTCGTGAAGAGCGGCAGTTGGAGATCATATCTTTTCCGAAATATATTATATTCATAGAGAGCTGGCTTAAAATCGGTTCCCAGATTATCGAGAAATGTTGAAACGGAGAAGGCGAGCACCAGTGTGATTGTATTCGGTGAGTGTTTTTTTTTCAGCAGTTTGGAGAAAATATGTTAGAATGCAAGAATATGTTTTTCAATTTTTTTTGTTTCTCCCTTCTTTGTGTTTAGGTGCAAACAGATATATACTACCGTCGTACCAACAGAGACGACATGGACGAGAAATACAAACGTATCTTGGAGTTGAATCGTTATCTCCTCTCCAAGAACATAATCCACACTCCAGAGTTACACAGCAAACTCCTATCAGAGAAGGTCCTCACCGACACCATGCTTAAAGATATTCAGGTACCGTATATGTCGTCAATGTCAATGATATCTCTCGTTTTGATGCGCCGTATGTCTGATGGTTTTGTGTGTCCTGTTAGCATGAAAACGACTTGCCATGCCAGGAGTGTACAAATCGCCCCAGGGGCCGTATGAACCTCATGTACTTCAATATCCTCATGCTGTTCACATGAACATACACAATAAAAGTGTGCACTGAAATACATCATTCTCTACATAACGGCTCTTATAACGTATACGGATTTGACATTTGGAACATATTGATGTCTAGCCTGTGTAAAATGAAATAAGGTCCAGTATAGGAAATGATCCAGCTCCTATCTATAATACCCTGTTGCTGAACCTGACGTTACATTAGTTTTCAGGGACATTCGTTCCTTTCACATTTGCATCATTGAAAACTGATGACCGCTTCTCTCTTGTAAGACTAACTTTTGCATACTATGATTTTTTTGATTTTTTTCATTTTGCTGCAAATGTTATACTGATTTGGTCTTCGGATTATTGGATGCGAAAATTCTTTATTGGAGGACGGCGTAATATTAAATGACAGACTAAACGCTAGTATTTCAGCCTCTTTTCTGAAATGAATCGGAATTTAATTATTAATCTCTCAGTACAGATTGTCCATGGAGAATTTCGCCGTTTGAGACCCCCCCCCCCCCGCCCCCCATGTGCAACCGCCCCACCACACAGCAATATCGCAGATCCACTAAATCATTTCTCTCTCCACAGCTGTTATGATGACACACACCTATGGCAATATGTATATTTTAAAAAGCTTGTGTATTCAGAATTTCAGTACAATAGTTTAATGAAGATGTAATGATTGAAAGATGTTCCAAATTTGTTCAATTTATTTGAGAAAAACGGCATTTTTTAAATAGGTATTTATCATAAACTGTTCAACTTATTGTCATTTCGATAACACTTTCTGATAGAAAACATCTTCGACTAAAAATGAGTGTCTTACTTTTTCAAGTGTTCGTATAGTTTTTTAAAATAAACCAACGAGAGAACACAAATATCAAGTATTTTCAAATCAATGGACATGAATTTTGTATGATGCATATCGGTATGCTATGTGGTTCGCCATAACTTGCATACACTATATATTTTATCCATATCCCCCACCGTCTACAAAAGGACTTTCAAGTACCCTGGCAGTACGGATGAGCTATAAAACTGCCATATTAACTGCTTTGATACCTGGCAGGTATACCTACCAGAGCCGTAAACACTTTTACAGTTTACAACACTAAAAGTTTGCGGTTGTCACTCAGGGTTGCAACTATATTAGTCTGTGAGCTATAGGGGCACACCTTGCACCCAATCGACGAAACTATATGTTTTTTATCCTTTGAAATGTATGGAAGAGGAAAATATGTGTTATCACGCGATAAATTGGGACTCAATACAGGGGTTGACGGGTTAAATCTTATAGACTTTGCGCTAATACCGGTGTGTAGGCTAAGAATGTCAGGTGGCTATAAGAGTGTCCGGTCCCTATATATTCTCTAACCCAGCTAGGACATTTTTCTCCACGCTGGGGACAAGTGTCTGTCTTTGGTTGCAATATAAAAGGACATGACACGGGACACTAATCATCAGGACATTCTTATCCATCACGTCGGTACTTTCAAACGGTGTGAAGGGGTATAGGTACATATATATAGCCATATAGTGACTCTCTTAGTTCATGCGCAATCTTCTCAAGTTAGGTATTATTTTGTTTCGTATAAATTGAAAATCATATAAAAGTAATAAATACTGTAATATTAAAATGATATGGCGTCACTTGGGAACCATCCCCAAATTCACTTTAAAATGTCATATTTGCTTAATAGTAACTAAGTCCTTCCGCTAGCAGCATATCTTGCCGCATATTGCTTGAAGTCATATTTTTTGAATACTCTGAGATGCGCTCAGTAAATATATGCCTGTTAAAGGCGATGTATAGTGAGATTCTACTAGGTCAAGCAGCTCCAAGCAGCATTTTTCAAAGAATTGGATAGGTAATTGGGACTTATTAATGACAAATACATCTAAAACTTGGTTTTATATTGCTGAGCAATAATAACAGTGTTTTGTATCAACAAACTTTATATATCAACACTTCCATGTCACTCAGGGTCGTATACAAATAGCAACAGTGAATATACATGGTGAAATTCAAACTGGTGGCCATATTGGAACACCTGCAAGACGCACAGTTTCATGTCTTGTCTAATTCAAGGCATTTTTGGAAGTCCAAAGTACATTTTCATCAAAATTTCATCTATATAGCCAAATATTCTAGACTTATTTTGAGAAAATTTGCATAATCTTTGACATTGAGCATAATGGTGAATTCAAAATGACGACCATATGTGGCAATCTAACCCTTGCGAATGTTTTGCATATGTTTTGTCTAATGAAAGGATAGGCCGCCTGTCTCGCGATTATCATCTTCAAGTCCAGGTAAATCCTAAACCCTAACAGATCGATCGATACACTGGCTGGCGAGGATGTGCGATTAACTGTATGGCGATTCTCTCCCACTATGGAGATGGGCTTGGAGATGAGCTTGGCGATGAGCGACACTCCCTGATCCAGAAAGATCGTCAACGGATGAATCAATAAAGCAATCGAATTGTTTATTTTGCTGTCGATGAGAAGACTTTTTTTATTGCTTCGTGATCAATCAGTTGAAGGATTTAGACAAAAATTAATAAATAAAAAATATATATAAAAAAAAGAAAAACGATTCATGGAAGCTCTATCCAGAAAGTACATCCTTATTTATTGAAAGATATAAGACCGAATATGATGTTCCAGCAGACGTATCGCCATTTTCCATAAATCTAATTAAATTGGACATTATTGCCTATTATCTCATATCCTATACTGTAGGGTTTTCACTGGTTAATATTACCCAGGATGTATAATTCCCCACGCCTGTCGAAAGGCTGACCAAGACTGACGCATTAACAAGACATGGAAATGACGGGTAACACTTGGAAACTTCGATTTACAATTATCTGTTAACACAGAACTTCTCTATTTACAGGAATGTACATCCAGGGAAGACAAAAACAACACCTTGCTCGCTCTTCTTAGATTAAGAAACAATGCAGCATATCGGAAGTTCGCACATGTATTACTCTTCACCGGTCATTCTCTGTTAGCAGATTTACTGCTTGATGAAGGTGAGCACAGTATAACCATGATAACCTAATACATCACCTACTCTTTACGAAAATCGTCCTCTCAAATCAAGCTGTTGGGCCTTGTGCCAAGTTTTAATTGCTCTAGTGTTTTACTTTCGTTTTCGCTGCTCTCACTTGCTCTCCTTGATTCCTTCAAGGCAGTAGAGATGATGCAAATGCTTTCAAATTTGCATTTCAAGCGGTCTCCTATTCCATAATGACGTTTCGCTCATTGTCTTACAGATCAATGCGGGACACAATACGTGACCCCAGTTGAGATTAAAAGAAGAATACCGACTGTGGCCCTATCTCTAGGACAAGAGGATATGAAGAAACTTTGTAATTACATGGAGTATAAGGTATTGTGCAGCTTAATTTTATGTTTTGAAATATAGTATAATGTCTGTGTAATCAATTTTATTATGCTTGTACCCCCGATATAGTATAACTTTTCAACTTTAAATCACATACGATGGGTTGTTAAGGGGCGTTCCAGTCATATTGCAGACTTCATGACTGGTTTACCGAGGTGAACAAATATATACAAAATACCTAACATTAGAAAACCTGTAAGAAGCAAACAAATAAACAAGTTTAACTAAGTATTATACGAATGGAAACGATCTTAATGTAGGTGAAAGGTGAACTAGCGAAGAAATCGTGGAACACATCCGACCGGGATAAGGAAAGACTGGAGGAAGTCCACCAACAACTCTTCTACAAAGAGGAAGAACAACAACGAATACTGAACGCAAAACAAGATGAGGTAAATGTATAATCATTAGGGATTTTATTAGAGCATTTCCACAAAGTGGATGCTCTTATGTATTACCGGGAAACTACTCCGCCGACGCCGACGCCATTTCAAACGTCCATATATCTGAAACCGTTGGAGATGTTTTTGATAAAATTTATTTGCTATCTAGCTAGGTCTGGGGAATTTGTCTGGTTGTGTTTTCGTGTTTTTATTGGATCACTAGATGGCGCTGTAGTTATGAACATTAATAACCTTTCTGGCACGATTTTTTTCAATATGGGTATAGTGATCTTGGACGACAAACACAGAGCTGGAAAGGTTTTGGTGGTGTTAGAGTGACCCTAAGGGCTCAATTTTGGTAACTCAAAATGTGACGTTTTCCGAAAAAGAAAAATCGACTGATTTGAATAGAGATAAGTGTATTCCAGGTTGCTGAACATAAGTATGATATGGCTGGAGCTGTACTGTATTTTCTTATGCGATCCAATGACTGCTGAATTCGAAAATTTGTCAGCACCGGCATCATGATTTGAAACATCCATATCTCTTAAACCGTTAGAGATATTTCTGTCAAACGTTTTATGCTATCTCCCCAGGTCAAGGGAATTTGCCTGGTGTGTTTGCATGTTTTCATTTTATCACTAGATGGCGCTGTAATCATGAACATTATAAACCGTTCTGACATGATATTTTTCCAATGGCTTTGCTGATTGTCGCGAAATTTAGATATAGTTATCTTGTAGGATAGACACAGAGCTGAATAATTTTGGGTGGCGTTACCTTTTTCCTGAGGGCACGATTTTGGCAACTTGAAAGGGAATGTTATTCCCAAAAAGAAAATTGACCGATTTAAACAGAGAGAAGTTGTATAGTGGTGTATTCCAGGTTGCAGGAGATGGCTGAAGCTGTAGTTGATTTCCTTGGTGATTTAAGGATAGCCAACACCTTAGAGGGTCAAAATTTGTCATTTTTTTTTATTTCTTCATTCAAATATTCACTATTTCCTCTAACATTTGGTGAAAAAATGAAATAAAAATTATAAATAGAAGTGCTTCAATATTAGGATTAAAAATTTAGTTACCGAGGCACTGGAACAATTAAACAGATTGCCTTAGCTTGGGCTTGGCTACTATTATTTTTGTCTGTTAAATTTCACTTCCCAAAACTCATTTCCGCACTATTATGGTAAGCTAATTATCTATTAGTCCTACTTATTTACATTAATGTACCCCCTTCTGATCAAAACCATGCAAACATCCTTATTTTTGTTTCTAATCCAGATGATTTTAAATCTTCAAAGGTAACACCGATATTCAAATCTGGAGATCCTATGCTATTTGCTAACTATAGACCCATCTCAGTCCTACCGTGCCTCAGCAAGATACTAGAGAAACTTACAATAAACATGATGACAGATTTTCTAGAAGCAAATAATATACTCTCCGAAAGCCAATATGGATTCAGGGCAAATCACTCTACTTCTCGCGCGGCAATTTCTCTATATGATATGTTAGTTGCTGCAAAAGAGGAAAATGACTACAGCATATAGTAACTTTCCTAGATCTCTCCAAAGCGTTTGACACGGTTAATCATGATATATTACTGTCTAAACTATATCATTACGGCTTCCGTGGCACCTCGAACAGCTGGTTTGAAAGTTATCTGTCCAACAGATGACAGTGTATTTCCTATAACAATACTATCTCCTCTCCCACGAATATCACCTGTGGGGTGCCCCAGGGATCAATTCTTGGACCACTTCTCTTTTTGTTATATATTAATGACATAAATAAGGCCTCTGACCTACTTCAAATCATCCTTTTTGCCGATGATACAAGTGTTGTTTACTCCTCTAAAAACATTGATAATGCTATCGATACAATGTCACAGGAATTGGAGAAACTTTACACATGGTTATGCGCAAACCGACTGTCATTAAATATAAAGAAAACTAAATGCATGATGATTAAACCAAACAAAAGAGAACGAGCCAGTCATGTGCCCCGCGTACTCATAGCTGGAGAAGAGATTGAAATCGTCAATTATTTCAAATTTCTTGGAATATTTTTCAACAATAGATTGACCTGGATGACTCCCATTGACTACATCTGCAAAAAAGTTGCGAGAAACACTGGAATTATCACTTATATAAAAGAATCTGTCAATAAGAAAACACTTTACATTTTGTATTACTCAATGATATTCCCATATCTGTCTTATTGTAACATTCTCTGGGGAAATACTTATATCACCCACCTGAACCCGTTAATACTATTGCAGAAACGAGTATTACGTGTTATCACCTTATCCAAGAAGTTTGATCATACACAGCCATTATTTGATACACTGAAAATTTTACCGTTACTTAAATTGAATCTATATGCCTGTTCTCTCCTGACTCAAAATTGTTTGCATCATCCCGAATTAACTCCAATTCGCTTTCGGGATTACCTCACCAAATTATCTGACGTCCATCATTATTCGACTAGAAATCAACAGGTAAACCTATATAGACCTTTTTATCGATCTAATCTATCTTACCATACCATTAAAGTCACAGGACCGCGGGAATGGAACAAACTGCCTTCAACACTAAAAGCCACAACGTCTTCGTCCTTATTCAAATCAAAGCTTAAGTCACATCTTCTTGCAACTTAATCTTGTTTCACATGGTAGCATCTCAATTAACTCATATGCCCATGCAGAGCGGTTAATATAATGACTTCACCTACTGTATATTTCTCAAATGTTAAACTTGCCTTTTTTATTATTCTCCCCTGGGATAGAACAAGCCCCCTGGGGTTTTATTCCCGCCAATAACATTCCGGGCAACTACTATCTTGTATATTATTATCTATCATATTCCGAACACCCGATACACACATGTTTGTCTTATATATATATATATATATATGTTGGTGAATAAAAATTCAATTCAATTCAATTCAATTATGACAGTGACACTTCACTCAGACACCCGCCGTGAAGTAATCTACACAGGTGTGAACAAGTTTTAGCAGGTTTTTAAAGTTTAAATTGGACTTTAAACCGACTTCATGAAAAATACTTAGTGTAATGGTTATCCAGAATAAACAGGAATTCGAGTAGGTCCCATTAGACAGATTAAAAATGTATTTGACAATAGAATTCAAGCAAAAAATAGGGATTAATTCATCAGATGTATAGCTGGACACATTTTGCCCGATTTCTAGCCTTTCATTTTTGTACAAAATCCGAGATTTAAACGTTTATTTGTCGAAAAGTATCCATGCTACGCTTTTGAAATTTGGCTTGTTACTTATAAGGTGATCTAGTAAACTTTATCTCACTTTTTGTAAGTTCGGATTAGTTTTTTAATTATTCAACTTTTAAGACAAACGACCGTAAAAAGTACATTTTTTTTCAATTTATTTTAGTAAAATAGCTATAAAAACAAAACCAGGCAAAAATTTTCAAAAATGAGATAAATTTTACTAGTTCGAATTGTCTCCATCAAAGTTGAAAACAAGACCAACAGTTTTCATGAAATTTCAATTGAAAAATGGACGCTATTAATTGTTTTCATTTTAATTTTTTTAAATTGGAATATTTTCTACACAGTAGCAGCGTCAGTTTTACAATGGTTATTATGGTTATCTTGTATATTTATTGATACAGACGAAAAATTGTCATGGGGGTGCAAAAACTGCCTCTAAGGTGATAGCTATCCTTAAACATGTACAAATGTGATATTTCACAGTCAGATATATGTACCGTATAATTAAATTGTATAAAAGTAAAAACATAGTTAATAAATTTTGCTGACAAACTTGTGAAGATGATGACAGGTACATTTACAGGCTAACCTATGAATCAAACCATAGAAATACGTGTGGCATACTTTCACTCCTGTCATTTATGTATTCACTATCTCTTGTCACTTTATCAGCAGTAATTCTCATATACATATATGCCTACTAGCCTGGTTTCAAGATGATTCCATAATCATGATAATTTAATTATTAACACCATGATATCTTTACACATTCATAATCTGCTGTTATTTAACACATTGAGTTTTCTGAAGGTGGAAAAACCCAGAGAAGATAAGCAGAATGAAATAGTCATCCCAACATGCTGTTCTTCTTTACTGCAGTGAAATAACCAGTGGTTTTGATGCATCTACATTTATGATATGTGCATGCTTGTTCTGTTGGTAATATGGTAGGCCCATTTCGGATATTAATCCTCCTCCTATCATTATTAACTAAATGGCTTGTGATATCATTCACCTGCAGTTCACCGCATTACACATGGTTTATTCCATTCAACAGATTTTAAAGCAGCTGTTTTTATGTATCTACATGTTGTTGTATTCTATATATCTCCTGTTCATACTGATTTAAATGCCTACATTGAATGTAAATCCTCCATCTATCATTGTATACTATTGGATAATGACCTGGGGATAATAAAGAGGAATCAACATATGTCAACAGTCATATCTGTCCTTCATTTGGTATTTCATTCACAAGTAAACAATATTGCTACTACATCCACTTCATATCTCTCTAAGCTTCTTAACTGATGAAGTGGATACACAGGGCTAAAAGGTAAAGCACTATGGTCACTCAATTTTGTTTGTCTCCATGATGAAAAAGCCAGTCAGGTTTCTCACTGAATAGATTATATAATATGATTTTAATTTAGTACTTTGAGAAAGTCCTCTGGATTCTTCAAATGATAGTCTCATCATTCCTTTTCATGCCTCATATTTACATTAACATGATTGCTGATGTCCTTGTCCATGTTGACACTTGACCATTTTTTCTGAGGCAGATTGACAGGCAATATACAATCATGGTAGAAGATTACTCAGAAATGGAATACAGCCAATCATAGCTGTGCTCTTCCTTGTGTTTGTTTGGTGAATAGATAGTCAGTAAACGAAGATATTTCAGTTTATTTGATACTACCAGTTAGGATCCAACCATTCGTAAAAATTTCACAAAGAGACAATCATTAGTTACTCAAAGCTAGTTAATTGCAGTGATTATTGGATATACCTGTATGTTGATCATTCAGAAAATAAAATCTGAAGTGGTTGACTTACTGCATAATTCACTTTACATAAGGGGGCTAGTAGACTGCTTGAGTCAACAAAGTAAACACTTCTTTTCCAGAATCAGTGCTACTTCTCTCTCCAATACTGATATAAAAATCTCCAGTGGCTGTGTATTTAGGCCAATTTTCAATGAGTAAAATCACAAATTATCGCTTGGTTAATGCTCTTTTTTTTTTCGTTTTATATGGAGATCTCCAGAATTTATTTCAAACTAAGATGTGATATGGCATAAACCATTGCATTTTGACAGCATAGTTACAACTGTTGATAACTATTTTTTAGGCTGAAAAAGTAGAACGATTTTTGAAGTGGAACTTCTACATTGCTGCTATATGGCACGTCCCACCTGGAAATTTTTTATATCTAATTTAAGTAAGATGGAGTGTTCTGGTGCATTTTGACTGAATAAATTATCACTTGGTTAATGCTCAAGTTTTTTGTTTTATGTGGAGGTCCCCAGAATTTATTTTAAACTCAGATGTGAAATGGAACATGCCATTGCATTTTGACAGCATAGTTACAACTATTGATAACTATTTTTTTACACTGAAAAAGTAGAAATATTTTTTCAAAACTACATTCCTGCTAAATGGTACGTCCCATCTGGGGAATTTTTATATGTAATTTAAGTAAAATGGTGTGTTCTGGTGCATTTTGACAGAATATTTAGACTGTGAAGATAGTATGTAATGATGCCTCAAATGGAACTGAATTTTTCGTGTCATATGTTGGTCTGTCTCTCTGTTCATCTTTCTTGTCATACCACATATGCAGCGGGTGATGGATCAGAAACCTAATGAAAATGACCATCACCTGTTTTATCAAGGTCAAATTTAGCATCAGTAATACTATTTAAAAGAGTGAAGATAGGCTCTCCAAATTCATAATACATGTGCAATTGGTGACTGTCGAGAAGCCTATCCCAGTTGACTGAACTCAAATCTAACATTCTCATCATCGTCGTTGTGGCTTGGTTGTCTTCCAGATCAATCTACCAAAGTTCGCGTGTGTTGCAATGACCTCATGCTTCAACAGTAACTCGAAACCATGCCGTATTGCATGAGCTGGTGAAAAACCCACCATTTCTAAGCTCTGACATACCATGTCCCTGTCGGAACATGAATACCATGACACAGTGATAGATAGATCACACAGCCAATGAAGGTTCCCGATTTATGTTGAATTACCTGAGTACTATTAGCAGCATTATACAACAAAAACAATTCGCTGACTTCCAGTGAAAAATTATCGTGAAAGGTATTTATTTTTGTTGTTTGCCATTTTTATTCACCGGCATTGTTCGAGATAGAATACAACAGCCTAACTCATACAATCAGGAATGAAAACAAGGGTTGAGGTATGTATCTCACGCTCTGTCCCATCCTAAAATAATTTGCCACACCTAATAGAGGGTGTGCCCAAATTGGGGATATCTAAAGCCCTGTAGTACCAATTATGTGTTACTCATTTATTCTGGGGAAATGCTCTTCTCCCGTGTTTCACACGAGCTTTCATTTTATTGTGCATCTGGGACAATATCTTCTTCTGCGGTAATGACGGGAGCAGCTTGCGTTTGATCAGTGCGCTTATTATCGGCTCGTACCTAAATAACTTGAGATGTCGCTGATGGTTGAAAGTAGTTTTGTTCCCCAACCCTCTACTCTCTAAAAAAGCTTGAGTGAACCGTTTCACTCAAGTTTGAGTGAAATGTACCTGTTCACTCAAACTTGAGTTACTTTTCACTCAACTTGAGTTACTTTTCACTCAACTTGAGTTAAAACCACTCAAGTTCACTCAAGTTGAGTGGGATGAATTTCCACTCTTACTTGAGTGAAATTTCACTCAACTTTTTTTAGAGAGTATCCCACTTTCTCGTCATAATAACTGTTATATTATGTGGTGAATTGTAGTGGTTGTGTTTGGTCGATAAATTTATTATCGGCTTATAATATAAATAACTTCATATTTCGCTTGTTGATGTTTTTACGCAGTGTTGTCAGCCGTCCTTGATATAATGAACTGTAATACTTTGCGTTGCATTGCATTGACTCTGCTGCATATTATCAGAGGCAGACAGACATACATTCTATCATGCAGTTTTCCTCGAAATGATTAAAGTTAACCATATAATTATTGGTTACTGGGCTATAGTAGGTATTGACAGAGTGAATTCAACGGCAATTTGGTTTACTTTGATGAAACGTTCGTAATACTATGTAATCGTATATAACGGCCAGAATTGTTTTCGTCAACGTACACAGACACTGCCGTAGCTTAATTTGCTAAAGACGCGACACCGTTGAACATACATACCTAATTGACCCTTCCATACATTGTTTCTTCCTTGACAGATTTTGAAGCTCGAGCAAGCCTTGAATCGCTCAGAGAAAGAAACACAACAGAAAATTCTAGAGATCAAGAACCTTCGGATATTCCTGTCCAAACTCGAAGCTGACCACAAGGAACGAATGGCCAAGCAGGTCCGATTTAATACAGCCAACAACAGCGCCATCGTAAAGTTGAGTGATCGTCTTAATCAGTTCACAATCCACATAACAGAGCTGACATCCAAACTGCAGCAGTCATTAGTAGAGATATTCAAGGAGGAAGAGCTTGAGTCGCCTCTAAAGTTTGATATAAATTCCCTAACGGTTCGAAGCAAAGAAAAGTTCGAAGACAGAAGGATAATGGCTGAACTTGACACGGCCATCAGTCATGTTCTTTGTGGGGCAAGAAACTTCAGCGAAGATCTAAAGGTAACTGGACAGAGTCACGGAGAAGAAAGAGAAGCCGTTCTAGCGCTACTTGGTGTAACAAAGCGCGAGGCGAACACGAAACCTGTAGATATTGTAAGACAATATCTCATCAAAGAAAAGAAGGAAAAGCTGAAATTCTATCACGACATTCAAAAAATTAGTAAGCAGTTGAAATTTGACAAATCTGCGTTGCCATCCAAAGGAGGTTCCCCAAACCCACATCCTCACAATAACATGAATTATCTCGGACACAACGGAAGTCAAACCAGTGTGGACTTCCGATGTCTCAGAGCTAGCTTGGGTATGCTACGGGAAGAAATTCATCACATCGCAAAGCGTCTGCAGTGGAAAGAGGCTCAAATAAGAGCGCTGGAAGAGGAAAACGCTGAGCTTAAAACAGGCATGAGGTTCCGTAGCCGGCAGGTCACAAAAGTGACCACTGAGCATTCAAGAGAATCGTTATACTTTGTAGCGCCAATTGGATTTGCTGACGGATCTCCGCCATTAAAAAGAAACAAGACAATACCTCACAAAAGATATCCTTCCCTCCGTCGTTCAATGGAGAAACACACTTCTCCTCATAAGCAGAGGGTTCTTAGCCCTATAGAAGAGGTGACAGGTAGCAAAACGACGGGAAATATCGCACCGACACCACTCGAGAAAGACACAGAAGAAGGTTCTGGTGTTATCAATCTGGAATGGTCAACTTGTGTAACGGAAAGCTGAAGCTTATACAAACTGGGAAATGCTTCTCTTTCATTTGTCTGTCGAACTTTACAGAGGCAATTTTCAAAGTTTACGACATGATGCCATCATTAGCCTTGGCCCACAGCTTACCACAGGGCGCTATCATTGCAGCCTCTGTTCGCAGTTTACGTTATGGTGTCGACTTGGTAGCCTTTGTACACAGTTTATGACCTGGTGCCGCCTTGGTGGCAATTGCCCACAATTCTAAGTGGAATATGTGTAAGAGGGATTCCTTTTTGGCAACAATAAGGCATTCTTCTTCAAGTGGCATTCCATAGTTGTGCCTCACAGATTTGTGTTCTGTATAAGAACTTGCATTTTACTAATATATTCCCAGTTTGAGCCATTCCTTCTAGATAACCGTCATAGCTTTCCATCAGAAGAGTTGATATGGCTATTACAGCATTGCTCTTGTATATTTGTATATAAAACTACTCGAGCGGGATAGGGGCAGTGTGGCCATGTCATTCAAGATGTCCACATGAACAGCTACAGTACATGCGTGACTGAGTTACAAATCATCACAGTGATGTTTTTATCTATGGTGTCAGCATATTGACCATTGTAGTCGTATGACTTCGTGTTCCCACCACCTTTATATGTTGCGTTTAATTACGATGGGCTTTCTATGAATTATAAAGTCCTGATATCATTACTTTCGCATTATATCGTAGTTGTTTAAATGCAATTTCATACCTTCATGGCACAACAATCAGTGACGTATGAAAATGATCTGAACTAACTACTTTATACGACTTTGAACTCCTACTACTACCGAACATAACTTGGACTTTTAACGCATGCATGTATTGAAGAACAGTCTGCAAATGAACCAAAATACAATCTTCCCTACTCACGAGAAAAGTCCTCATTACTGATTAATTATGACTTTTAGGTAAGAAGTTAGAGCACGCTGATAACCATAACCACTCTCTATTGTCACAAATGTTCAAAGAAACGTCTGAACATTTTAATCTGATGAAAGGTCGTATAGTTTTAAATTGTAAGAATAGTTGTAGGGGAGACCAATCTCCCGTTACTTCCCCCCAATCATTGTAACCGTACGCTATTTGAAATCTATATAAAGGACGAGCAGGGCGAATTTGCCATCTCTCTCACAGAGATTAGAAGAAATAATAGGTAGGCCAGTCTGGAGAAGGTAAAATGTTACATGAAGGACTGAGTGTAAACAAGAAATTTGGAAATTTACAAGTTGTTTTACACGAAGATATGAAATAGAATAGAAATGAAGAAATGGAAGAATTGAGCATTCAGTATAAATATATATGAGCATACATGTATATCTTGCACACGGCATGGGGCTAAGTGCCACCCTGCAAGAAGAATAGAAGAGAAAATACACGTGAAGTAGACACTCCAGCTGGGAGTGAGCAAGCCTGGATGTGCCATGAGGGTGGATACTTCATGTAAGGAAGCACGAGAGAGACTATAAGAGGGTGGAAAACCTGCACCATTCTCTTATTTTCAGCCGTACAAGTGCCATATTAATGAAACACAATGTGGTTCAAAGTAGTTTCTTTGCACAGCAGAGTACAGCTCTGTCTTTGTCAACGCTCTTTGCACCTTCTTAATGGAAGGAAATGAAGTTGACTTTTCAATTTGTCATCAGGAACATTACCTTTTCTCGGTACGGCAGAATGCAGCGGCACAATGGAAAATCAGAGAGTTTTCTTCTGCCGGCACTTTGAACCGGCAGAATGGAAAGAAGGGTGAGCCTAACCCTGTAACGTGACAATGAAGCGCATCAGAATGAACATGTCTTTCTTGAGAGCGTCACTTTGCAACGTCACAATCAAAGTCAAATCCTGCTTACCAGCATCACAATATAACACAATGACTTCTTCCCTCTACGGCAGAATGGAACGGCACAATGGAAAATGAAAGACTCTCTCTCTTTCTGCCCGCCGGCACTTTGAACCGGCAGAATGAAAGAAAGGGTTGAGCCTAACCCTGTAACGTCACAATGAAGTCCGTCACAATGAAGATGTCTTTGTTGAGAGCGTCACTTTGCAACGTCACAATCAAAGCCAATCCTGCTTTCTAATTGGAGGTAGTTGCTATACAAGGTACCTGTTTTGTCAGTACGGCAGAATGGAACGACACAATGAAAAATTTAAGACCATATTTTTTCGAACCGACGCTGCAACGTCACAATGAAAGACAGTCCCTTTACCTCTTTACGGCAGAATGCAGCGACACAATGGAAGATGAGAGAATTTTCTTCTACCGACACTTTGAACCGGCAGAATATTGGAAGGAAGGGTGAGCCTAACCCTGTAACGTCACAATGAAGTGCGTCAGAATGAACATGTCTTTCTTCAGAGCGTCACTTTGCAACGTCACAATCAAAGTAAATCCTGCTTCTCAGCATCACACAACACAATCACTTTTTCCCTCTACGGCAGAATGGAACGGCACAATGGAAAATGAAAGACTTTCTTTCTGCCGGCACTTTGAAGCGACAGAATGGAAGAGAGCCTAACCCTGTAACGTCACAATGAAGTGCGTCAGAATGAACATGTCTTTCATCAGAGCGTCACTTTGCAACGTCACAATCAAAGTCAATCCTGCTTACCAGCATCACAATATAACACAATGACTTTTTCCCTCTACGACAGAATGGAACGGCACAATGGAAAATGAAAGACTTTCTTTCTGCCGGCACTTTGAAGCGACAGAATGGAAGGAAATAAAGTGTTTAATTGATCATCAGAAACATTACTTTTTCTCGGTACGGCAGAATGGCACGTCACAATGAAAAATTTAAGACCATCTTTTTTCGTACTGACGCTGCAGCGTCACAATGAAACACAGTCACTTTAGTTCTTTACGGCAGAATGCAGCGGCACAATGGAAAATCAGAGACTTTTCTTCTGCCGGCACTTTGAACCGGCAGAATGGAAGGAAAGGGTGAGCCTAACCCTGTAACGTCACAATGAAGTGCGTCAGAATGAAGATGTTTTTCTTGAGAGCGTCACTTTGCAACGTCACAATCAAAGACAATCCTGCTTTCTAATTGGAGATAGTTGCTAAATAATTAGCTATTACACTATACAAGGTACAATTTGACATTCGACTTGACATACATTCCGTGACACTGCTTTGACACTCACCTAAACATACATTCCTCCCTAATACAGCTTTGACACTCGATTGCACGTACATTTTTCCCTAATACCGCTTTGACACTGCACTTCAGATATATTCCTTCCTAACAGTGCTTTGAAAGTCAACTTCAAGCACACTCATGCCTAACACCCAGCTTCAACATTACCCTAGTTACGCTTTGGTGGAGAAATTATCTGACTTCTATAGCTGAAATGACCCTAAACCTGATAGTTATGCAGCATACCTAACCCTAAGTCCTAATCCCGCTTTGACACTCGACCTGACATACATTCCTCCCTAACACCGCTTTGACAGTCGACTTGACGTACATTCCTCTCTAACACCGCTTTGATACTCGACTTGACGTACATTCCTCCCTAACAGCGCTTTGACAGTCGACTTCATGTACATTACTCCCTCACTCCACTTTCACACTCGACTTCACATACATTCATCCCGAACACCGCTTTTACATTCGACTCAACGTACATTTTTCCCTAACACTGCTTTGACACTGCACTTCTATAGCTGAAATGACCCTAAACGTGATAGTTATGAAGCATACCTATCCCTAAGTCCTAATCCCGCTTTGACACTCGACCTGACATACATTCCTCCCTAACACCGCTTTGACACTTGACTTGATGTACTCCTCCCTAACACCGCTTTGACACTTGACTTGACGTACATTCCTCCCTAACACCGCTTTGACACTCGACTTTACATACATTCCTCCCTAACACCGGTTGACACTCGACTTCACGTACAATGCAACCCTCAGACTGCTTTGACATTCGACTCCACATACATTTTTCCCTAACACCGCTTTGACACTGCACTTCAGATATATTCCTTCCTAACAGT
>JAVTVY010004983.1:0-42283 GCA_036873755.1 Hanleya hanleyi
ACTATTATGCCCAACAGGCCGGGGGTGGCTTTCCGGTCTTTAGCGGTGCACGCATGCAACGAGGACATGGACTGTGGAACATACTCGGCAGCATTGTGAAAACGTTCCTGCCCTTGGTGACGCGTGGGGTGAAAGCAATCGGCAAACAAGCGGTACGCAGTGGACTGTAAGTGGCCGGTGATGTCTTGGGGGGTACGGCACCCCGACAAGCCTTGAAACGACGGGCCAAAGAAGCGGGAGGCGTCTTGGTGGCCAAAGCACAACGCACCGTAGGGAATAAAAGAGCTGCCCCACCGAGATCACGCACCAGTCGATGACCGACCCAGCGACGACGCACATCCAAGAAGACAAAGGATATCTTTTCTTAAAACATGGCCTTAATCCACGCCGAGTCCTGCCCCTCCACCAACAGTGAATTTGATTTGCGGACCGTGCCGCCCACACAAACCAGTGTCGAACAAGGATTATGGGTGGAGCATCTCCCGCTCTCCAGCATCAACGAAACAGGGCCCATCGAGTTCACCATCAGTAATGCGGATACGGCCTATGTGGATTTAGCCCATACATACTTGTATGTGAAAGCCAAGGTGGTCAATGGAGCTGGCACGAGACTCGCTGACCAAGCAACGGTGGGCCCGACGAATCTCTGGCTGCACTCGATGTTTCAGCAGGTGGATATTTTTCTCAGCGACAAACTCATCAGTGACTCCACCAACACGTACCCTATCGAGCCTACATCGAGACACTGTTGTCGTATGGCCGAGAGGCTAAAAAATCTCAGCTGACAACCGCTTTATTCTACAGGGACACGGCCGAGCACATGGACACGGCGGACAATGGGGGATATAACAAACGGAAGGCTTTCACTGCGAATAGTGCCTCGGTGGATATGATGGGTCGACTGCATGCAGACATGTTCATGCAAGACCGGTACCTCTTGAACAAGATCCCCATCAAAATCCGACTGATACGGGCGCCTCCCACCTTCGCCTTGATGGCCACTAACGTAGAGGGGCATGTAGCGGACTATAAGATTGTCATCCAAGACGGAGTCCTGTATGTCCGAAAAGTGAAACCGAATCCAGCCGTTCAATTGGGACACATGAAAGCCTTGGAAACAAAACCAGCCCAGTACCCTATCCGACGTGTACAAACCAAAGTGTTCTCTGTGCCTGCTGGAAATATGGGCGCCAACAAAGAAACCTGTTCCTGGGGGAACTACCCAAGCGATTGATCCTGGCCTGTGTGGAAAATACCAGTTTCAGCGGAGCCTACCCAGAGAATCTGTTTGACTTTAAACATTTCGGCATCAATTTTGTGGCCCTGCATGTGGATGGACAACAGGTGCCAGCCACGGCCTTAACCCCGAACTTTGGGCGGAGAAATTTCATTCGAGCCTATCAGAGCCTGTTTACAGCCACCGGTCAAATCAACCAGGACGAAGGGAATATGATCAGTCGGGAGGACTACGCGAACGGATACACGTTGTTCTGTTTCGATCTAACCCCCACCTTAGAGAACGACCATCAGCCGGCCCTGGCCAAGCAAGGCAACTTACGGTTGGAAATCCACTTTGCACGAGCCCTGGCGACCACCGTCAATGTGATCTGCTACGCCGAGTTTGACAACATCATTCAAGTGAACAAGGCGCGCAACGTCCTGTGTGACTTCTCCACCTAACATGGATACAGACCAGATAACCACCGTGCTGGAGAATGACCCAGAGACACGTAGGGTCTTTCAAGGGGTGTTTGCCCGAGATGTGTTTCCATTAGACCGTATGTATCCGGCTGCTTACGTTCTCAACACGGACCCGATGGATCGACCCGGTGAACACTGGGTGGCCGTGTACTTGACAGAAGAGCAGGGCGAATACTTTGACCCGTACGGCCTGCCACCCCTCCATCCTGATTTAACAGACTTCATGGATCAAGGCACAGAGACGTGGTGTTGGAACAGTCAAACGTTGCAAAGCCTGACCAGTGGCGTGTGCGGACAATATTGCTTGTTTTACCTGTACCATCGATGCCGGGGAAGACCCTACCATCGTACAGATGTTTGACGAGTACCCCTAGGCCGAGGACCGCGATGTACTCGTCTATGACTGGGCCGCCCATCATTTCAATGTACAAGCCCCGTTCTGGGCTTGAATTATTTCAATGTACATACGCCCGCTGTTCTTGGCTTCAGTTAATGACAAGCCCCTTGTTCTGGGCTTCAGTTAATGACAAGCCCCTTGTTCTGGGCTTCAGTTAATGACAAGCCCCTTGTTCTGGGCTTCAGTTAATGACAAGCCCCTTGTTCTGGGCTTGAGTTTTCACGTGGTTGTTCTCACGTTGTTGTTGTTCAATGAATAAAAAAAAAAAAAAATGAGATCTCACCAAAAAACCCTGTCTTGTGTGTTTTATTCCTGATGCATTAATGCCCAATGCGGAGATTCAGTCAAACTGAAATCAGTGGTGTAGGATGGGGCCAAAATGTAACCCATCAAGTTTAGAATGCAAGAGCACTATAGTAAAAAATAGAGAGCCAATGAAATCAGCCTACAGACCAAGTACGTGTTTTTGGTCTAGGTTTGGAGCGGGCATTTCATTGAGGTACGCGTATACGGTGAGTGAAAAGACTCGTCCAACACGTATAGATTATGACTATCAGTGCTAGGTAACCCATCAAGGTTAGAATGCAAGAGCACTATAGTAAAAATAGAGAGCCAATGAAATCAGCCTACCGACCAAGTACGTGTTTTTTGGTCTAGGTTTGGAGCGGGCATTTCATTGAGGTACGTGTATACGGTGAGTGAAGAGACTCGTCCAACACGTATAGATTATGACTATAAGTTCTATTAGCCAATCAGTGCCCTAGAATGGAGCCAAAGGTAACCCATCCATGTCCAGAAAAACATTACCCGGGTGTACAAGAACCCAGATGTAGGCGCGGACGTCAGCGAAAGCACACCGTGAATACCCCAATTCGATGGGCTGATTGTTCGATCGCTGATTGGTTCTTTTTCTCGACCGCTGATTGGCTCTTTTTTCTCGACCGCTGATTGGTCCACATGGAACTGCCCATCTTTCCCAGGTTCATCTAGAATCCCCTTTTTTGTGCTCAAGCTCTGACTATAGCGATACCGCAACATTGTCTCATTGGACATTGGACCGTCTGACCTGGAGGTGACCCTTTGACCTTTTGACCCGCGTCCGCGCGCGCGCGCGCACTGCCGGGGATGACGCGAGATGACGCGAGATGACGCGCGCTGCGGGGTGCTGGGGCGGGAAAACACCCCGGCGGTTGAACATTGCAACTCTTGTATGTTTGGAGGTAGTGTTTAGTGAAAACCCGGAAGTGACGTGACAACCCACGTCACCTGCGTATATACTCCTGTAAAATAGAGCCGATTTTATTTTCTTTGGAAGGGACAAGGTGAATTGCGCTTTTTATACTACTAAACTGTGATGTAGATTACATCTTACATAGGCCTTAAGGCCGTGATATGCATATGAAGTATTCTGGGGCATGGTCAATACTTTCCAATTTTCCCTTCGTCTACTACTCGCCGATTTTTTTGATTTTTTTATTATTTATTTATTTATTTATTTATTTATTTATTTCCTTGAGAGCTTTAAAATAAGACCTCACTCTACCCAATCGGGCCACTAGTGCTCCACCTAGACTCCAACATGTCCACCCCGTATGGATTTATACATACTAATATCCCAGTATATGAGTGTATATGGGTCTATATGGATCTATATACAAGCCTACGCGGTACTTTCAATTTTTTTTCCATCGTATTCTACATGATCAACCTCATAGCTCATAGTAAAAGCCATAAAAAAACCCGATCACCCCTATACCCATTCAGGCTAAATATAGCGGACATGATCTTCGAATCGGTCTAGTCCGAGTTGTCTCCCTTGCACCAAAGCGTATAGATGGCGCTGTGGTTTGAACGACTTTATTATCCGGGGAAATTTTGGTGTTCAGTAGCCATTTTGTGTTTTCTGAGCGGGAGAACATTCTCTGTTGCAGTGTATAACGGAACTTTGTTCCATTTCGGTATCCGCTGAGATGAATAATGTGATCTGCATCATGCATCGCCTGCATGTCACACGTAGACTGAAATCGAGGGAGTGTGCTGTGTTCCAGCGGACGAATCAATTTGTGTGATATCCGACAGGAAACGTGAAAATTGATATTCTTTCACAGATTTCGAAGTGTATAGGGGCCTACAGTTCTGGTGAGAATGAACGCAGCCTTTATGATCAGCGATTGAACGATAATGTAGGCCACCGAACAGGTTTTGTGGAATCAACATTCTGTAACGACTGGAGGGATTTTATCGGACATATGCAGTACGGAACGCTTATCGTGGCAGTCCGTATAATTTGTCAATTTTTGTGTTTGGCACCACAACAGTGAAAGCTGATGGATGAAATTCTACTCCACGGGGAACGGTAACGAATGAATGGAATATCTTACCAAACTCTCATGTAGGATGTGGGTTTCAGGAGTTCACCGGGTGTGACAATTTCTTTATAATGATTTGTGATAAAAGCGGGTAAAACCTAATGTCAAAATCTCCTTGAAGGTCACGGAGATGTCGATTTATTGCTGATCAGCTGATTTCCAGGCCAGACAGACATTATTTCGGCTCTTTTCTCTTCGAAATTCTTGTAATTTGCTCAATACAAATAAATATTTAAATTGACTCTGAGTTTTCTGTTGGCATTATTTCAGCAATATTATGCACTAATGGGTTTTATCGAAAAAATCTTAAGAAATTTAATGCTTTGGGACAAGGGGTACATACACAGCACAGTGGGATTCTTGCACTGCCTGACACGGGTGAGTGGGTGGGTTCAAAATGGCGTCTGTGGATTGGCCGTCATTTTGAACCCACCCAATCACTATACAGTGGGTCAGGCTATATCTTGCACGCACTGACGCCGGTGAGTGGGTGGGTTAAAAATGGAGGACTGTGCATCACGGCCATTTTGTACTCACCTCCCCACTAGACTATAAAAAGCCTATAATTTTGATATGTATTCACCAATACACCATCATGAGTTTTCGAAGACGACGCGCCCCTCTGTTTACACATCATCCGACTCGAGACCCGAGAATTGCTCAGACAGAAGAACTCAGAGAAATCGTTGCCCATGAAGAAGAAGAAGATGGAAGTCAATTGATGATCATCTCCAGTTTTCAACGAGTACTTGAAGATGAATCCACGTTAATCAACAGTACCGAAGCACTCGCACAACAATTGCAGGAAGAAGTAAGAACAGAAGAAAGTAGCCGGCTGCGAAGACTGAGTGAACAACAGGACCAAGACATAGACAGAATGGAAGAAAACGACAGTGATGTGACGGAAAGTGGCGAACAAGACGAGCTGCCCTGGCTAAATTCTAATAGACCGCCCACAACAACCACGATGACACCGCCTGTCTACACTGAAAGTATAAGGACTGAACACCCTACAGCCGGACCTCCTACCATTGTCGAAACTCCCACAATTTCAGCGGTAGAAACACCACAACCCTGTCGCCACCAAGTCGAGATAATCCAACTCAATGAACAGATTATGGTCATGCAGAGAGGGCTGGATGGGATGGAAACAACCCTAAATGGAATGGAAGCGCAAATTACCATACTCAAGAAAGAACGCCGTGTCGAAGAGAAAAAAACACGATGCAGTATCTGTACGGAGGAAGAAAGTTGGTACGCCGTGTTACCTTGTGGACATCTTTGCCTATGCAAGGATTGCTGGGTAACCCTGACGTGTCAAGGTGCGATGTGTCGATGCATTGATGCCGGCGAGTCCCATTTGAAAATAAAATGTCCGATATGCAGAAAACATGTAGGAGGCGTGAAGCGAATATTCCGCGCCTAAAGTGTGTCGTATCACGCTATCAACGGCCCTTTTCAGGGCCAACCCATCTTACCGGAAGAGAAAACTTCTTTCCTAAGCACACCAACTAACACCAGAATGCCCATCATCCTTTTTCCCCCAAAAAATTTTTTTTCAAAAAATTTTTTTTGAAAACAAAAATCTTCATACGTCAAGTCAACAAAATTTTATTTTCAGGTAGAGGGTCGAGTCAGGTATCATATTGAAGCTGACGTGAAATGCTTCACAATGATACTTCACTCGACCCGATTGGACCATTAGGGGCGTCTCCAACCTCAAAAAAAGATTATTTTGAAAATAAATATCAACATCCGGTGTATGAAGATTTTTTATTTTAGAGGTAGTGGGTCGAGTGAGGTATCTAATGGAAGCTGACGTGAAATGCTTCACAATGATACCTCACTCGACCCGATTGCACCACTAGGGGCTGCCCTAACTCCAATAAAGGCTATTTTGAATTTTCTGCGCATGCGCGAAGTCCAAAGGCTATGAAAATAGCCTTTTTTGGGGTTAGAGGCGTCCCTAATGAACCAATCGGGTCGAATGAGGTATTAAATTGAAGGTGACGTGAAGGAGCATCTGATAGACTGGGTATGGGCTTGAATTAGGGTAATTGTGCGCATGCCCGAAGATGATATCAAAAATATGAATCTTGAAAAATAGCCTTTTTGGAGTTAGAGGCGTCCCTAATGGACCAATCGGGTCGAGTGAGGTATCAAATTGAAGGTAACGTGAAGGAGCATCTGATGAACTGGGGTAGGTTGAACTATAAGCATTCTGCGCATGCGCAATCTTCAAAATAGCCGTTTTTGGAGTTAGGGCAGCCCCTAGTGGTCCAATCGGGTCGAGTGAGGTATCAATGTGAAGCATTTCACGTCAGCTTCCATTTAATACTTCACTCGACGCACTACCTCTAAAATAAATAAAAAAAAAAATCTTCGTACACCCGATGTTGACATTTATCTGCAAAATAGCCTTTTTGGAGCTAGGAGAGCCCCTAGTGGCCCGATCGAGCCGAGTGAGGTATCAATGTGAAGGTGAGATGAAGGGCCATCTGATGGACTGGTGTGGGTTGAACTATCAGCATTTTGCGCATGCGCAAGAATGGAAATAGACGTTTTTGGAGCTATTTGACTATTAAAAAAAGGAAAAAAATGAACACTAAACAAAAGTAAAAGGTTCACAAACCATACAACACAGGCAAGCTGACTGGATGACTGGCTGGCTGACTGGCTGGCTGGCTAGAGGTGAAGCAGACTAGAGGTGAAACAGGCAGGCTGGCTGGTCAGGTCAGGTAAGTCAAGAGTGCTCCACAAAGTAGTGCAATTGAATACACCCCTTTCCCTAAAAATCGACTGCTTTTATACGTTTTCCCCGTGAGTGGGTGGGTTCAAAATGGCAGACCCTTATTTTACACACACAACACCCTCAGCCACCATTTTAAACCTACCCACTCACATCCCAGGTCAAATCAGTGCACCCGAGTGAGTGGGTGGGTTCAAAATGGCGGACTTTCAACGTCCCAGAGAAAATAACCGGCCACCATTTTGAACCCACCCACTCAATCACCCCGGTGAGTGGGTGGGTTCAAAATGGCGGACCCTTATTTTACACACACAACTCCCTCAGCCACCATTTTAAACCCACCCACTCACATCCCAGGTCAAATCAGTGCACCCGAGTGAGTGGGTGGGTTCAAAATGGCGGACTTTCAACGTCCCAGAGAAAATAACCGGCCACCATTTTGAACCCACCCACTCACATAGCACTCAATCACCCCGGTGAGTGGGTGGGTTCAAAATGGCGGACCCTTATTTTACACACACAACACCCTAAGCCGCCATTTTAAACCCACCCACTCACATCAAAGGTCAATCAGTGCAACCGAGTGAGTGGGTGGGTTCAAAATGGCGGACTTTCAACGTCCGCCATTTTAAACCCACCCACTCACATCTCAACAAAATGAACTCACGTATGCGAACCCCCCCTATGGCAACCCAAAAATTAACTCCGTGCATGCGCAGTGAGGCGCAAAAGACTCGTTTTACTCTTTATATACTACTAGGGATGGTCAGATTGGGAGTTCAACCATGCAGAACATGTTCGTTCGAGTCACTTCCAGGTTTTATTTCCTCAGGGTGACAATGTCATTCTGACAGTGTACTGAATATCCACTAATCAACGATGGGTATGATTTTGAATGTCGCTAGATTAACTCACACTGAGCAGAAATAATTTCCGAGTTGATGCCTGCAGGAGGAATATGCATATGTACTTTGATATGAACTAGTTTTGGGCTGACAATACACGTTATTGTTATTCCCCAGATCTCAGTCTTTCTCCCTACGTTCGCTATGTAGTTAAACGTTTCTTTATATCATAAAGCATAAGGGTGATTTCGAGTCCATTTGCATATCCCTCCGGGCAGAAGATAAAGGGCGAGTCCAACTTCGCGGTCGTTTTTCTTAAACTGTTCTTTTAAAGACGCATTTTAGCACAACAATTTCTAAGTGAATTCGACCGACAGATAGGCCGATAATGTATGTTTTTAAAATATCATCAATGCTTCTATGTTGGATTTTCTGTTACATTTCCCCCAACCGGCTAAAGTAAGGCCAAAATCGCTCAGGCCAAATAGGGTTAACGGATGTCTTTTAAATTTGGCACATGAAAGTCTCATAATTTTTGGCATGATGCGTTTGAAATTATTCAATCACAATTTATTAATTGAAATAAATTCATTTTATTTTTTAACCCTACCTGGCCTGGGGGAGGGGCAAAATGCCCCCCCCCCCCCACCAAACTTTCTGCGCTATCCCCGGAACGACAAAAAATGAAGAGCTGAAACTCCGTGACTTAATAATTTATCATATTGGGGTATTTTGAGCCTATTTGCATAATCCCCCGAGCAGAGGATCATGGGTAAATTCAAGATGGCGGTCACGTGTGGTATCAGAAAAGTGAGGATTTTGTCATATTTCTTCAAAATTACTGCTTTCCCGCGATGAAAAGTGGGCAAAACCTATTTTATTTCACATCACATTAATATTTACTAATTTATCATGTAGTTTTTGCGAAGAGATTGCATAAATAAAAAATTCGGAAAATCTGACCGAAAAATCGACCAAATCGGCCGTTTTAATCTCACGATTATGGCGTGTCACAGTGACGTCATCAAAGCGATCATCTTTATTTTGTTATATTTTCTGGTAGAGGTTGACCCAAGGTTATAGTGTGGTAATTTTCAGCCCCCTTGCTTAAGGGGTAAGAGTGCTGCAATTAGGGGAGGGGGGGGTCCAGGCCAGGACAGGTCCCAAAAAGCCCAGGCCAGATAGGGTTAAAGCTGAAGTAACATATTTTCGCGAAAGGAGAGAGATGACGTGCTGATATGCTCATTTGGGCATGTATAGATCGAAATATGTTAGTATTAATGTCAACGGACATCCATGATGATTGAGGTATTCCGCTGGGCTCGAAGAGCGCATTTATTGCAATATACCCTACTTCATACCTGGCTGTCCGGTTATATCTCACGATTATGGCGTGTTTCAGATGACCCGGTATTAGCCACAAACCATGAAAAAATCACTTACCTGAAATATGAGATGAAGAGCGAACACCGTTTCTAATTATTTGAATCGGCTTCGAAAGAATGAGGTTTTATATCCCCGAGATGGAGTGCACAGATGACGACTAACAAATTAGCATTACATTCACATCTACAATGTCACAAGGATAAGTTCGCGCTGATCAGGTATTCTTTTTGGCCCAGACCTCACCAACCGTATATTGCCCACAATAAATGAGGTCAGAACTACCATAACAGATGTCAGATGGGGAGTTCAACCATGCCATGGTCCATTAAGTCTCCACTAGGTTTTGTTTGGTCAAGGCGACCGTGTCATTCTGACAGTGTAGTAAAGGACTTCGCACGTTAAGATGGACAAATCGCTCCATTGAGCAGTCCATTCACAACAGATCACGTGAATCCAGTGGAGTGAGTAATTAGAGAGTTAAGTTTAACGTCGTTTTCAACAATACCTATGCAACAATCCACAGGAGCCGCGCCAAAGCAGTGGAAGCCTGGAGCGCCGTGTCCATGCATTAGCTTAACATTAGCTGGGATTGGAAATGGGCTTTTTAAAACTTTCTCTATAAAATGTTGAAGGCGCCCTGACCTGATGTTATAGATACAGCCAGAAGAAGTGACATATAATAAAATTGGCCTCATACAAGAATGCCCTATTGGTTCCAATATTATTAGGTCCATTTCAGATGGAAATACCTACATGTATTTGTTATTCTATTCCAATTTTTGGAGCAATTTTTTGTACAGAGCAAAACGACCTCAACGATTTTATGTACTGCTCAGATATTGTGCACACGTATAGGTAGTTGTCTTAGGTCACGCATGATTGTCTCGACACATGACTTTTACTTTGACCTTTTGACCTATAAGCTCTCAAAGTAAAAATTCATTTTGCGAATACCGACTAAACGGATAAGAGTATCTGACTGGGATTTGGAATGTAAGTGTTTTAACAAATTCCCAACACTGAGTCAATAAATTAAGTAGGCTAGAAGAGCAGATTCGGGGTTCTCTTCCCTGGTGACGTTTTCCGTGTCGTCGGTGTGCAGCTAAATTGAAACAGCAGATCTGCAAGATACTAGAGTATTCGTAAGTCTTATGTATAGCCATGCTGTAGTTTTATTTTCAGTCTATTATATAACAAGACAGAGTAGTAATCTCCCTTTTAATATTTTCAAAAAACTGTCATTTTCTAAGGAAACAAGCCAGGGACTCAATTCTTCTACTGTTAATTGACACTTTTATGACCTGAAAGAGTATAACCTTAAATTTGATCTTTGAAATATAGATTCGTCGGAGTGGGACGTGAAACTTTAGGGGTCAGAACTTGAACGGCTTTTCCAATCAGAATGCAAACTGGGCCATGTGACATATACCACATCACAATTTGGTCGCAAGTGTCCGAACTTGACAACGACCATTACCTTTAGAACGGCAAGCATGCAAAATTAAAAAAATACGGCTTCCATTTGCTGAAAAACTATCAAACTGACAGTCAGTAAACAATGAGATATTGTGAAACACTGAATTGTCTGTCAGTAGTGTATAACGAGCAACTAAAGTAAACTTTCACCCGGATGTAACTATGACGTCACAACTGTATGGTTTGTAACGAGGCTTTTGATTGGTTGAATTGTAAGTGTGAGGTTGAATTTGATTGGTTGAGGTGTCGTCCCTGTTGTAAAGCAAGATGGTGGGTGTCGGCCCTGTTGTAAAGCAAGATGGTGGGTGTCGGCCCTGTTGTAAAGCAAGATGGCGGCGTGGTTCGGTGATGTTCGGTACTGTTCGGTGTGGTTCGGAGCTGTTCGGAGAAGTTCGTGTGTGTTCGGGTGTGTTCGGGCCTGTTCGGGCATGGTGGAAAGCAAGATGTCGGTTGTCGGTGCTGTTTGTTGTTGTAAAGCAAGATGGCGGTTGTCGTCCCTGTTGTAAAGCAAAATGGTGGGTGTGGACCCTGTTGTAAAGCAAGATGTCGGAGTGGGTTCGTGAATGTTCGGGAATGGGGTGAAAAACATATAAAAGTAGGTGATTTTTAGTGAATGGGTTATAATCATTGGACTACTTTGGGAAGTTTTTCACTGACCTGATTTGCCTGTCTGCCTGCCTGCCTGTCCAGCCAGCCTGCCTGACCAGTTCCAGCTCCTGCCTGACCCGTTCCTGTCTGACCTGTAACCACCCAACCAGCCAGCCAGCCTGCTCCTGCCTGCCTACTTGTCCAGCCAGCCTGCCTGACCACCTCCTGCCTGACCTCTAACCAGCCACCCTGCCCCGTGTGTTTGGAAGCATGATACGTGGAGAAGATTTTCCCTTTGACCCAGCAGTCCCTCCTGTAGAAGTTTTGCCTGAAGACGAGCGTGTGAGGCAGCTTTATCAACGACACTGGGCTACCATACGCCATTGTTTTCACCGCGACCGTCGTCTATTGGATTTGTATAACTTTCGACTGGAAGACTTCACGTATTTGTCTACTTACGCTGAGAGCATATTCAGAGATCAGGTGACAGCGTTCAAGTTGAATATGACATTTGGGTATATTTTACGGCAGAAGAACACGGACCAGCTGCGGTATTATTACCCGAGTAATAATACGTATGTGCTTGACCAGCCGTTCACCATAACGGAAGACATTTCCCTGCAGCCACTGCTTGAACAATTGATTACGTTGGATCCGTTGCATGTAGCCGAGTGTCAAAGCGGTGTTAGGTAGTACTGTACCTGATGTCGAGTGTCAAAGCGGGTTTAGGACTTAAGGTTAGGTAACTTTCATAACTATCAAGTTCAGGTTCGTTTCAGCTATAAAAAAAATTATTTCTCCACCAAAGTCTGTAGTTTGTCAAATCGGGGTTAGAGAGGAATGTACGTGAATTCGAGTGTCAAAGCGGTGTTTGGGACAAATGTATGTGAAGTCGAGTGCCAAAGCGGTGTTAGGGAGGAATGTATATGAAGTTAACTGTCAAAGTCGTGTTAGGGATGAATGTATGGGAAGTTGAGTGTCAAAGTGGTGTTAGGGACAAATGTACGTGAAGTCGATTGTCAAAACGGCGTTAGGGAGGAATGTACGTGAAGTCAAGTGTCAAAGCAGGGTTAGGGAGGGTTGTATGTGAAGACAAGTGTCAAAGCGGTGTTAGGGAGGAATGTACGTGTAGCCGAGTGTCAAGGCGGTGTTAGGGGGGACTGTCAAATCGGGATTAGGGAGGAATGTACGTGAATTCGAGTGTCAAAGCGGTGTTAGGGACAAATGTACGTGAAGTCAAGTGTCAAAGCGGTGTTAGGGAGGAATGTATATGCAGTTGACTGTCAAAGTCGTGTTAGGGATAAATGTATGGGAAGTTGAGTGTCAAAGCGGTGTTAGGGAGGAATGTACATGAATTCGAGTGTCGAAGCGGTGTTAGGGACAAATGTACGTGAAGTTGAGTGTCAAAGCGGTGTTAGGGAGAAATGTACGTGAAGTCGAGTGTTAGGGAGGGTTGTATGTGAAGACGAGTGTCAAAGCGGTGTTAGGGAGGAATGTACGTGTAGCCGAGTGTCAAAGCGGTGTTAGGGAGGACTGTACCTGAAGTCGAGTGTCAAAGCGGGTTTAGGACTTAGGGTTAGGTAACTTTCATAACTATCAAGTTCAGGTTCGTTTCAGCTATAAAAAAAAATTATTTCTCCACCAAAGTCTGTACCTGAAGTCGAGTGTCAAAGCGGGTTTAGGACTTAGGGTTAGATAACTTTCATAACTATCAAGTTCAGGTTCGTTTCAGCTACAAAAAAAAATTATTTCTCCACCAAAGTCTGTAGTTTGTCAAATCGGGGTTAGGGAGGAATGTATGGGAAGTTGAGTGTCAAAGCGGTGTTAGGGAGGAATGTATATGAAGTTGACTGTCAAAGTCGTGTTAGGGATGAATGTATGGGAAGTTGAGTGTCAAAGCGGTGTTAGGAAGGAATGTATGAAGTCGAGTGTCAAAACGGTGTTAGAGAGGAATGTACGTGCAGTCGAGTGACAAAGCAGGGCTAGAGAGAAATGTTTGCAAAGTCGAGTGTCAAAGCGGTGTTAGGGAGGAATATATGTGAAGTCGAGTGTCAAAACAGTCAAGGAGGAATGTACGTGAAGTCGAGTGTCAAAACAGGGTTATGGAGGAATGTTCGCGAAGTCAAGTGTCAAAACGGTGTTACGGAGGAATGTACGCGAAGTCGAGTGTCAAAGTATAATATCCAAAGTGCCGTCTTCAATCCACCGCTGTAGAAAATTATGGCCTACAAAGTACCGTCTCCAGTCTACCGCTGGGGAAAAGTATAACATCCAAAGTGTCGTCTTCGATCCACCGCAGTAGAAACGTATAGTCTCCAAATTACAAGCATCTGGTCCGTCTTTCATAATTCAGCCGTCGTCCATTAGAGAATATCCGCGTCCATAATCCAAAGACCTTTTCCATATTCCATATAACAGTATTAGCACCAAATTCGAAAAGACAATCATAGTATACATAAACATAGGCTTGTTTCCTGCAAGAGAGAAGCGGTCAACAGTTTTCAATGATGCCGGCAAGACATCATGATGTTCCATCCCCTGGTGCTGTGGGGCAGATTGTACACAGGGATAGCTAAAAAAAAAAAAAAAAAAAAATGATGTTCCAAAAATATCAAATCCTGCAGAAAAGTATGCCTGCAAAGTGCCGTCTTCAATCCACTCCTCTGCAAAAGTATAATATCCAAGTAGCACTATCGATCCAGCGCTGTATAAAAGTATGGTCTCTGAAGTACCGTCTCCAATCTACTGCTGCAGAAATGCACAATATTGAAAGTGCCTTCTCCAATCCACCATTGTAGAAAAGTATGGTCCCCAAAGTACCGTCAAGCGGTCCCAAATAAGTCGATAGCTTTAAAGCAAGGGAGACTATTCTAACCACTGTCTGTATTCCACCGCTGAGGAAAAGAAGAAAGCTATCAAACCGCCGTTTCTATCTGCGACTAAATAATAATACTATCCTCAGTGCCGTATCTACTGCTGAGAAAAAGTATAATATTCAAACTACCGTCTTCATTCCACTGGTGATGGAAAAGTGCTTCAAAGCAAGGGAGACTATTCAAACCACCGTCTCCATCCACCACTGAGGAAAAGGAGAACGCTATCAAACCGCCGTCTCAATCGGCCTCAAACTAATAATACTATCCAAAGTGCCGTAGCTATCGCTGAGCAAAAATATAATATTCAAACTACCGTCTTCATTCCACCGCTGAGGAAAAACTGCTTCAAACCAAGGGGGACGATTCAAACCACGGTCTCCATTCCACCGCTGAGAAAAAGGACGAGGCTATCAAACCGCCGTCTCAATCTTTAGCTAAATAATAACAATATCCAAAGTGCCGTATCTACCGCTGAGCAAAAGTATAATATTCAAACTACCGTCTTCATTCCACCGCTGAGGAAAAACTGCTTCAAAGCAAAGGAGATGATTCAAACCATCCTTCTCCATTCCACCTCGGAGGAAAAGGAGAAGGCTATCAACCCGCCGTCTGAATCTGCCGCTAACTAATAATATTATCCAAAGTGCCGTATCTACCGCTGAGCAAATATATAATATTCAAACTACCGTCTTCATTCCACCGCTGAGGAAAAACTGCTTCAAAGCGAGGGGGAGACGATTCAAACCACCGTCTCCTTTCCACCGCTGAGAAGAAGGATGAGGCTATCAAACCGCCATCTCAATCTGCAGCTAAATAATAATACCATCCAAAGTGCCGTATCTACCGCTGAGCAAAAGTATAATATTCAAACTACCGTCTTCATTTCACCGCTGAGGAAAAACTGCTTCAAAGCAAGGGAGACGATTCAAACCACCGTCTCCATTCCACCGCTGAGGAAAAGGAGAAGGCTATCAAACCGCCGTCTCAATCAGCCGCTAACTAATAATACTATCCAAAGTGCCGTATCTACTGCAGAGCAAAAACATAATATTCAAACTACCGTCTTCATTCCACCGCTGAAGAAAACTGCTTCATTGAAGCACGGGAGACGATTCAAACCACCGTCTCCATTCCACCGCTGAGGAAAAGGAGAAGGCTATCAAACCGCCGTATCAATCTGCCGCTAACTAATAATACCATCCAAAGTGCCGTATCTACCGCTGAGCAAAAATATAATATTCAAACTACCGTCTTCATTCCACCGCTGAACAAAAAGTGCTTCAAAGCAAGGGATACGATTCAAACCACTGTCTCCATTCCACCGCTGAGAGAAATGAGAAGGCTATCAAACTGCCGTCTCAATCTGTCGCTAAATAATAATACTATCCAAAGTGCCGTATCTACCACTGAGCAAACGTATAATATTCAAACTACCATCTTCATTCCACCGCTGATGGAAAAGTGCTTCAAAGCACAGGAGACGATTCAAACCGCCCTTCTCCATTCTACCGCTGAGAAAAAGGAGAAGGCTATCAAACTGCCGTCTCAATCTGTCGCTAAATAATAATACTATCCAAAGTGCCGTATCTACCGCTGAGCAAACGTATAATATTCAAACTACCATCTTCATTCCACCGCAGGGGAAAAACTGCTTCAATGCAAGGGAGACGATTCAAACCATCATAATTTCCACCGCTGAGAAAAAGAACGAGGCTATCAAACCGCCGTCTCAATCTGCCGCTAACTAATAATACTATCCAAAGTGCCGTCTCTACCGCTGAGCAAAAGTGTAATATTCAAACTACCGTCTTCATTCCACTGCTGAGGAAAAACTGCTTCAAAGCAAGGGAGATGATTCAAACCACCCTTCTCCATTCCACCGCGGAGGAAAAGGAGATGGCTATCAACCCGCCGTCTCAATCTGCCGCTAACTAATAATATTATCCAAAGTGCCGTATCTACCGCTGAGCAAAAATATAATATTCAAACTACCGTCTTCATTCCACCGCTGAGGAAAAACTGCTTCAAAGCAAGGGGGAGACGATTCACACCACCGTCTCCTTTCCACCGCTGAGAAAAAGGAGGAGGCTATCAAACCGCCATCTCAATCTGCAGCTAAATAATAACACTATCCAAAGTACCATATCTACCGCTGAGCAAATGTATAATATTCAAACTACCGTCTTCGTTCCACCGCTGAGAAAAAACTGCTTCAAAGCAAGGGAAATGATTCAACCCGCCGTCTCCTTTCCACCGCTCTGGAAAAGGAGAAGGCTATCCAACCGCCGTCTCAATCTGCCGCTAAATAATAATAGCATCCAAAGTGCCGTATCTACCGCTGAGCAAAAGTATGATATTCAAACTACCGTCTTCATTCCACCGCTGATAAAAAAAAGTGCTTCAAAGCAAGGGAGACTATTCAAAACACCGTCTCCATTTCACCGCTGAGGAAAAGGAGAAAGCTATCAAACCACCGTCTCAATCTGCCGCTAACTAATAATACCATCCAAAATGCCGTATCTACCGCTGAGCAAATATATAATATTCAAACTACCGTCTTCATTCCACCGCTGAGGAAAAACTGCTTCAAAGCGAGGGGGAGACGATTCAACCACCGTCTCCTTTCCACCGCTGAGAAAAAGGATGAGGCTATCAAACCGCCATCTCAATCTGCAGCTAAATAATAATACCATCCAAAGTGCCGTATCTACCGCTGAGCAAAAGTATAATATTCAAACTACCGTCTTCATTTCACCGCTGAGGAAAAACTGCTTCAAAGCAAGGGAGACGATTCAAACCACCGTCTCCATTCCACCGCTGAGGAAAAGGAGAAGGCTATCAAACCGCCGTCTCAATCTGCCGCTAACTAATAATACTATCCAAAGTGCCGTATCTACCGCAGAGCAAAAACATAATATTCAAACTACCGTCTTCATTCCACCGCTGAAGAAAAACTGCTTCAAAGCAAGGGATACGATTCAAACCACTGTCTCCATTCCACCGCTGAGAGAAATGAGAAGGCTATCAAACTGCCGCCTCAATCTGTCGCTAAATAATAATACTATCCAAAGTGCCGTCTCTACCACTGAGCAAACGTATAATATTCAAACTACCATCTTCATTCCACCGCTGATGGAAAAGTGCTTCAAAGCACAGGAGACGATTCAAACCGCCCTTCTCCATTCTACCGCTGAGAAAAAGGAGAAGGCTATCAAACTGCCGTCTCAATCTGTCGCTAAATAATAATACTATCCAAAGTGCCGTATCTACCGCTGAGCAAACGTATAATATTCAAACTACCATCTTCATTCGACAACTACCGTCTTCATTCCACTGCTGAGGAAAAACTGCTTCAAAGCAAGGGAGATGATTCAAACCATCCTTCTCCATTCCACCGCGGAGGAAAAGGAGATGGCTATCAACCCGCCGTCTCAATCTGCCGCTAACTAATAATATTATCCAAAGTGCCGTATCTACCGCTGAGCAAAAATATAATATTCAAACTACCGTCTTCATTCCACCGCTGAGGAAAAACTGCTTCAAAGCAAGGGAGACGATTCAAACAACCGTCTCCACTCCAGCGCTGAGAAAAAGGAGGAGGCTATCAAACCGCCGTCTCAATCTGCAGCTAAATAATAACACCATTCAAAGTGCCGTATCTACCGCTGAGCAAAAGTATAATATTCAAACTACCGTCTTCATTCCACCGCTGAGAAAAAACGGCTTCAAAGCAAGGGAAACGATTCAAAGCACCGTCTCCATCTCACCGCTGAGGAAAAGGAGAAGGCTATCAAACCGCCGTCTCAATCTGCCGCTAAATAATAATAGCATCCAAAGTGCCGTATCTACCGCTGAGCAAAAGTATAATATTCAAACTACCGTCTTCATTCCACCGCTGATAGAAAAGTGCTTCAAAGCAAGGGAGACTATTCAAAACACCGTCTCCATTCCACCGCTGAGGAAAAGGTGAAAGCTATCAAACCACCGTCTCAATCTGCCGCTAACTAATAATACCATCCAAAGTGCCGTATCTACCGCTGAGCAAAAGTATAATATTCAAACTACCATCTTCATTCCACCGCTGATAGAAAAGTGCTTCAAAGCAAGGGAGACTATTCAAAACACCGTCTCCATTCCACCGCTGAGGAAAAGGAGAAAGCTATCAAACCACTGTCTCAATCTGCCGCTAACTAATAATACCATCCAAAGTGCCGTATCTACCGCTGAGCAAAAGTATAATATTCAAACTACCGTCTTCATTTCACCGCTGAGGAAAAACTGCTTCAAAGCAAGGGAGACGATTCAAACCACCGTCTCCATTCCACCACTGAAGAAAAGGAGTAGGCTATCAAACCGCCGTCTCAATCTGCCGCTAACTAATAATACTATCCAAAGTGCCGTATCTACCGCTGAGCAAAAATATAATATTCAAACTACCGTCATCATTCCACCGCTGAGGAAAAACTGCTTCAAAACATGGGAGACGATTCAAACCGCCGTCTCCATTCCAATTTCCACCGCTGAGAAAAAGAAGGAGGCTATCAAACTGCCGTCTCAATCTGCCGCTAAATAATAACACTATCCAAAGTGCCGTATCTACTGCTGAGCAAAAGTATAATATTCAAACTACCTTCTTCATTCCACCGCAGAGGAAAAACTGCTTCAAAGCAAGGGAGACGATTCAAACCACCGTCTCCATTCCACCGCTGAGGAAAAGGAGAAAGCTATCAAACTGCTGTCTCAATCTGCCGCTAAATAATCATATTATTCCAAAGTGCCGTATCTACCGCTGAGGAAAAGTATAATATTGAAACTACCGTCTTCATTTCACCGCTGTGACAAAGTACCCAAAGTGCCGTCTTCAATCCACTGCTGTAGAAATGAATGGAGAGATTTCTCGTGATTGCTTACATGAAGTATCGACCAAAAATGGTCAAAATTTATGGTGCGGAGGTGACGTGACGACGTCACGGATGACGTCACATCCGGTCACATGACTTCCGGTGACATCCGGGTCACTTCCTGTGACGTCATTTCGGGTGACGTGACGGTCCAGCAAGAGTATCTGCCCCTACATAAGAACACAGTGACTTTCAGTGTTAATCTACGGATGATGCCACATCTGGTCACGTGACATCCGGGTCAGTTCATGTGATGTCACTTACGGTGACGTGATGGCCCAGCAGGAGTTATCTACCCCTACATAAGACCACAGTGTCTTCCTATGTTAATATACGGAGAATATATGTATCTGATAGGAGTATTGGCCGGGGTGGTCATTTTTTTTCTTTTGGATTTTACTATGGGCTGTGGCACCTTGTTTTCTTTGTCTCGTGATGTAGAACACGATGAGAGGGTCTCGAGCCCAGGCGTTGACTTTCGCTGAAAAGTTCAGGCAGGTCTGGGGTGGACATGTTAGGTCCATTCTGGTGCACTGGACAAGGTTAGTCCCAATAGGGAACCCACTTATGGACATTTGCAGTATGGGGTGTGGCCCCTTGTTTTCTTCGTCACGAGCTTTTAGAACACGATGGGAAAGTTAAAAAGTGCTGATGACGCATGCGCAGGCAGTCGTAGAAATGAGAATGTTGTTGTTGTTGTTGCTGTTGTTGTTGAGTTAGTGTAGTCTCTCAATTTCGAGGAAGTAAAAGTCAAGGAAGTAATCCAGTTTAGTAGTACAGAAAGCAGAAACTGTCAGAGTTAATTTTTTCGGGGAATGTTCTTGGAAAATCCCTGTTCTATTGATAGATCACTCGGGAGTATTAGAGAAAGGGTAGTTTCGGAGGTGCAATGGAGTGCATTTGGAGGAGATAAGAGCCTTTTCCATCCGATTACCTGGAAGAGTTACCTGTGTGTGTGTGCCTGTGTGGAGGAGGAGGAGGAGGGGGAGGGAAGAGGAGGAGTGAGTGAGTGAGTGTGGTGGTGGCAGTGGTGTGTGGTGCTGGTGTGTGGTGGTGGTAGTAGTGGTGGTGGTGGTGGTGGTGGTCACCGCGGTTGTGTCTGTACATATAGAGATTAGCACGTGTCCCTCATCAGTTCATATGTGTTGGTCGACTAATCAAAGATGCTCGTCTCAACGCGTTGACGCGCTAAGGATGGTGAATGAGTGAGTTAGGCATGCCGAACGCCCGTTTTAACCCGTTGATGGATTAATGATTGTGAGTGAGCGGGTGAGGAAATGAGTGAGTGGTCATATAAGGTCGTTTGTAAACCATTAGTCCGATGGAGTTGAGTGAGGTATCAATGTATCAATGTGAAGCCTATGTGAGGGGGCATCCGCCTGGACTAGTACCTCAGCCGTTGTCAACATTCTGCGCATGCGCAGACAGGGAATTGTGGGAAAAAGGTTATGGAAGTAGACGTTTTGGGATCTAGGGGAGCACCTAATGGGCCGATGGAGTTGTATGAGGTATCAATGTGAAGCCTGTGTGAGGGGGCATCCACCTGGACTAGTGTCTTGGTCGTTGTCAACATTCTGCGCATGCGCAGACAGGGAATTGTGGGAAAAGGGTATGGAAATAGACGTTTTGGGGTCTGGGTGGGCCACTAGTGGTCCTATGGAGTCGTATGAGGTATCAATGTGAAGGATACGTGAGGGGGCATCCGCCTGGACTAGTGTGTCGTTCGTGTTCAACATTCTGCGCATGCGCAGACAGGGAATTGTGGGAAATGGGTATGGAAATAGACGTTTTGGGGTCTAGGTAAGCCCCTAATGGGCCGATGGAGTCGTATGAGGTATCAATGTGAAGCATACATGTGTGGGGGCATCCGATTGGACGAGTGTCTCGGCCGTTGTCGACATTCTGCACATGCGCAGACAGGGAATTGTGGGAAAAGTGCATTGGAAGGAACGTTTTGGGGTCTAGGTGGGCCACTAATGGTCTGATTGAGTCGAATGAGGTATCAATGTGATGCATACGTGAGGGTGCGTCCACCTGGATGGATGGGTGTTAGGAATATCGTCATTCTGCGCATGCGCAGGCAGGCCGTAGTATGGAAATAGACATTTTGATGCCGATATGGACAACTATTTGTCCGAATGTGTCTAGGGAAGTGTTGTTTTGTAGCTCTCGGGGTGTAGACCACGACTTGAAGGGATGTCCACGTCACCTGTGACGTCACTGGTGACGTCATCAGTGAGAGTAGTAGCGAAAGCGGGAGTTTCGGATGTGCGATGGAGTGCATTTGGAGTAAATAACGGCCTATTTTTTTCATCCAACTACCCGGTAGAGTTACCTGTGAGTGTGAGTGTATGCGCGCGTGTGAGTGAGTGAGTGAGTGTGAGTGAGTGAGTGAGTGAGTGAGTGAAGCGTGCACAACGCCCGTGAGGCGTCCCCAACGCCCGTCTTAACGCATGGACGCACTAACGACGATGAGTGAGTGAGTGAGTAAGTGGGATCCGACTGGACTAATGTATCGTCCGTTTTCATCATTTTGCGCATGCGCAGTCTGGCCGTCGTATAGAAAGCAGACATTTTGGGGATTCGTGGAGGTTTGTTGAGTGGTTGCCCATCCCTGGTCAAATGGACCGTGTGGGGTATCAGAGTGAAGCTCTCGTAGGTAAAGTGGAAATTGCCTCTCATTTGTGGGGCGCTCACTTCCGGTTGTGTGGGGCGCTGCCCTCAGCCAATCAGAAGCGAGTATTTTGACCCGGTGCATTATGGAACATATCCAAGATAGCGGCGTCTGCCTTCTGGTTCAAGATGGCGGCACGTCCGGTGTCGAAAACTGACCATTTTGTCGGAATGTGGTTATCTGGTGTCGAAAACTGGACCTTGTATGGGTCCCGCCTAATTTGGTGTAGAGATGGACCACTATTGGTCCGAATGCGTCCTGTGGGGTGTCATCTTGTAGTTCTCGGGGTGCAGACCACGGTTTGAGGGATGTTCACGTCATCTGTGATGTCATTGGTGACGTCATCAGTAGGAGTAGTAGCCAACGTGGGAATTTTGGGGCAGTGAAGAAGGTATTTGGTGTAGAGATGGACCACCTTTGGTTCGAATGTGTCGTGGGAAGTGTCATCTTGCAGTTCTCGGCGTGTAGACTCCATTTGGGGGATGTCCACAGCATCTGTGACGTCATCGGTGACGTCATCAGTACGAGTAGTAGCGAAAGAACATGTTTTATAATTGGCTCAGTTCCAATTTTTCCTCACGATTTGGACTGATGAGGGACACATGTTCATTCCTATATTTACAGACACTACCACCACCACCACCACCACCACACACCACCAAAACCAACACCACCATCGGGCGTTGACGGGCGTCAACGCCCGGTGATGGTGTCAGTAGCTCCCGTGTGGCAGAGCTCTTGGATCGGAGCTCTTGGAGCTCAAAGCTTGTGGGGCTCAGAGCTCGGAAATAACGTCATCGCATGCATGCGCGCGTACCTGTGATGCACCCGGTACCCTATAGCCCGTAGGGAATAGGGTACACCAGGGTGCGGGTGCAGCACAGGTACGCGCGCATGCATGCGATGACATCAGAGCTCCGATCCAAGAGCTCTGCCACACGGGAGCTACCACCACCACCACCGGGCGTTGACGTCCGATGGTGGTGTTAGTGGTGGTGGTGTGTGGTGGTGGTGGTGGTGGTGGTGGTAGTGTCTGTAAATATAGGAATGAACATGTGTCCCTCATCAGTCCAAGTCGTGAGAAAAAATTGGCACTGAGCCAATTATAAAACATGTCCTTTCGCTACTACTCGTACTAATGACGTCACCGATGACGTCACAGATGCTGTGGACATCCCCTAAATGGAGTCTACACCCCGAGAACTGCAAGATGACACTTCCCACGACACATTCGAACCAAGCGTGGTCCATCTCTACACCAAATACCTTCTTTCACTGCCCCAAAATGCCCACTTTGGCTACTACTCCTACTGATGACGTCACCAATGACATCACAGATGACGTGAATATCCTTCAAATCGTGGTCTGCACTCCGAGAACTACAAGATGACACCCCACAGGACGCATTCGGATCAATAGTGGTCCATCTCTACACCAAATTAGGCGGGACCCATACAAGGTCCAGTTTTCGACACCAGATGACCACATTCCGACAAAATGGTCAGTTTTCGACACCGGACGTGCCGCCATCTTGAACCAGAAGGCAGACGCCGCTATCTTGGATATGTCCCATGATGCAACGAGTCAAAATACCCGCTTCTGATTGGTTGAGGGCAGCGCCCCACACAACCGGAAGTGAGCGCCCCACTAATGAGAGGCAGTTCCACTTTGACTACGAGAGCTTCACACTGATACCCCACACGGTCCATTTGACCAGGGATGGTCAATCACTCAACAAACCTCCACGAACCCCCAAAATGTCTGCTTTCTATACGACGGGCAGACTGCGCATGCGCAAAATGATGAAAACGGACGATACATTAGTCCAGTCGGATCCCACTTACTCACTCACTCAATCACCGTCGTTAGTGCGTCCATGCGTTAAGACTGGCGTTGGGGACGCCTCACAGGCGTTTGCCCGCTTCACTCACTCGCTCACTCACTCACTCATTCACTCACTCACTCACACGCTCGCGCGCAAACACTCACACTCACAGGTAACTCTACCAGGTGGTTGGATGGAAAAATAGGCCGTTATTTACTCCAAATGCACTCCATCGCACCTCCGAAACTCCCGCTTTCGCTACTACTCTCACTGATGACGTCACCAGTGACGTCACAGGTGACGTGGACATCCCTTCAAGTCGTGGTCTACACCCCGAGAGCTACAAAATAACACTTCCTTAGACACATTCGGACCAAAAGTGGTCCATATCGGCCTCAAAATGTCTATTTCCATAATACGGCCTGCCTGCGCATGCGCAGAATGACGATATTCCTAACACCTATCCACCCAGGCGGACGCGTCCTCACGTATGCATCACATTGATACCTCATTCGACTCAATCAGACCATTAGTGGCCCACCTAGACCCCAAAACGTTCCTTCCAATGCACTTTTCCCACAATTCCCTGTCTGCACATGCGCAGAATGTCGAAAACGGTCGAGACACTAGCCCCGATGAATACTCCCTCGCATATGCTTCACATTGATACCTCATACGACTCCATAGGCCCATTAGGGGCTCACCTAGACCCCAAAACGTCTGTTTCCATACCCTTTTCCCACAATTCCCTGTCTGCGCATGCGCCGAATGTTGAACACGAACGACACACTAGTCCAGGGGGATGCCCCCTCACGTATCCTTCACATTGATACCTCATACGACACCATAGGACCACTAGTGGCCCACCCAGACCCCAAAACGTTCCTTCCAATGCACTTTTCCCACAATTCCCTGTCTGCGCATGCGCAGAATGTCGAAAACGGTCGAGACACTAGTCCAGGCGGATGCCCCCTCACATAGGCTTCACATTGGTACCTCACTCAACTCCGTCGGACCATTAGTGGCTCACCTAGCCCCCAAAACGTCTATTTCCATACCCTTGGGCTACTGCGCATGCGCAGAATAACGTCAGTTCCACGTCTCGCCCACCCCATCGGATGCCCCCCTCACATAGGCTTCACAGTGATACCTCATACGACTCCATCGTCCCATTAGGGGCTCCCCTAGATCCCAAAACGTCTATTTCCATACCCTTTTCCCAAAATTCCCTGTCTGTGCATGCGCAGAATGTTGACAACGGCCGAGACACTAGTCCAGGCGGATGCCCCCTCACATAGGCTTCACATTGATACTTCACTCAACTCCGTCGGACCATTAGTGGCTCACCTAGACCACAAAACGTCTATATCCATACCCTTGGTCTACTGCGCATGCGCAGAATGACGTTAGTTCCACGTCTCGCCCACCCCATCGGATGCCCCCTCACATAGGCTTCACAGTGATACCTCACTCAACTCCGTCGGACCATTAGTGGCTCACCTAGATCCCAAAACGTCTATTTCCATACCCTTGGTCTACCGCGCATGCGCAGAATGACGATATTCCAACCCCACAGCCGCCCCATCGGATGCCCTCTCACATAGGCTTCACAGTGATACCTCACTCAACTCCATCGGCCCATTAGTGGCTCCCCTAGATCCCAAAACGTCTATTCCATACACTTGGTCTACCGCGCATGCGCAGAATGACGATATTCCAACCCCAGACCCACCCCATCGGATGCCCCCTCACATAGGCTTCACATTGATACCTCAATCAACTCCATCGGACCATTAGTGGCTCCCCTAGATCCCAAAACGTCTATTTCCGTACCCTTGGTCCACCGCGCATGCGCAGAATGACGATATTTCAACCCCACTCCCAGCCCATCAGATGCCCATTCACGAATGCTTCACATTGATACCTCATACGACCCAATCGGACCATCCATACCCCATACAGGCATTTTCCCGTATAGATTTAATATGCAAATGTTCGAATCAGGGAAGATAACCCGGAATTTGCCAAAATCACAAAAGTGCATCAAGAGTTATCTCTCTTTTGCGGGGAGCTCTCTTAAGCTGGTGGCGCCACCTGTCGGATGCAAGAGTTACCTCCCCGGCAAAATATGACCTTTTTTCACCTTACTATACTACTTATGTGCGTGTGATTGGATGGTTGACAATGCGTGAAGGCGTTACGATAGGGCGTTAATGCGTTAAGATAAGGCGTTGAGGCATTGAGACGGGCGTTAAGGTGTAGCGACGGGCGTCACTGCATTTTGATGAATTAGTGGCAATTCCATGGAATATCTAGAAAATCAGAGCTTCTGAGCTATTTCACATGGGCGTTGAAGCGTTAAGCTATGCGTTGACGGGCTTTACTGTGCATAAATGCAACCGCATGCAAAAGATGAGCAAAGTCTACGTTGCGGAAAGTGCCCCACTATATATTTTCGCTATCGCTAAGGCCAGAGGGCTGAAACTTACCACACTATATCTTTGGGTCAAGCTCTACAAGAAAAAAAAAAAAAAAAACCAAGATGGAGACCATGATGACGTCACTGTGACGTCATTTTCAAAAAGAGCATTTTGGACGATTTTTCGGTACAAAACTGCATGATGAATTATTAAATCATAATCTGATATGAAATAAAATAAGTTTTACCCACGTTTCCATACAGAAAAGCAAAAATTTTGAAGAAATATGTGGTACCTCACATGGCCGCCATTTTAAATTTACCCAAGATCCTCTGCTCGGCAGGTTATGCGAATAGTATCAAAATGACCCCAATATGATAATCTATAAGATTACGGAGTTTCAGCCCTTCATTTTTTGTCGTACCGGAGATAGCGCAGGTTTTTTTTGGCGACACTAAGACATATGATTTCGGTTTTCATTAAATGCATAGAATCGCGTTGAATCATCGTGCTGAATTTTTGCGTAATTTTTGCAAAAACATCATAAAAAAGTCACGAAGTTTCAGCTCTCAATTTTTTGTCGTTCCGGAGATAGGAGCAAAAAAAAAAAAAAAAAAACATGGGGTACGGAAAGTGCCCCCCAGGCCAGATAGGGTTAATGTTTCAGGACACGCTGCCTCAATGGTATCCTGGACTGCCCGACGACGCTTAGGCCAAAAACGAGCCTGGCCGAAGATTGAACTTTCACAAAGGACGGCTTCTGATTGGACAAGAGCATACTTGAATTGTAAAAATACCCAACGCGGTTCCCTGAGCGTGGGTATGATGTACTGGAGAGGATAATAAAATGATTGACCTGTCATCCTTGTTGTCGTTGTTCTCTCATCTGTCTACATCCTGGCGTTAACCCTATCTGGCCTGGGCTTTTTGGGACCTGTCCAGGCCTGGGGGGGGGGGCGAAATGGCCCCCACTAATTATTTTTCTTATCCCTTGAGCTAGGGGGCTGAAACTTACCACACTATACCCTTGTGTTAAGCTCTACCAGAAAATGTAAAAAAATCCAAGATGGCCGCTTTGATGACGTCACAGTGGCGTCATTTTCAAAAACGGCATTTTTTGGTCGAGTTTTCGGTCGGATTTTCCGAATTTTTTATTTATGCAATTTCTCCGCAAAAACTGCATGATAAATTAGTAAATATTAATATGATGTGAAATAAAATAGTTTTTGCCCACTTTTCATCGCGGAAAGGCAGAAATTTTCAAGAAATATGACAAAAACATCACTTTTCTGGTACCCCACGTGGCCGCCATCTTGAATTTACCCATGATACTCTGCTCAGGGGGTTATGCAAATGGGCTCAAAATGACCCCAATAAGATAAACTATAAAGTCCCAGAGTTTCAGCACTCCATTTATCGTCGTTCCGGAGATAGCGCAGAAAGTTTGGTAGGGGGGCCATAATGGCCCCCCCCCCCCAGGCCAGGTAGGGTTAAGACGCAAAGGGTGGACTGAGACTAATGGTTTACAAACGACCTAATATGACCACTCACTCACTCACTCTCCCACTCACTTTCACTCACTCACTCCCTTCCTCGCCCTCACCATCATTAGTCCATCGACGCGTTAATATGGGCGTTGGGCACGCCTCACGGGCGTTGCGCACGCCTCACTCACCCACTCACCATCGTTAACGCGTTAAGACGGACATGTTGACCAGTCGACCAATACATATGGACTGATGAGGGACACGTGTTAATCCCTTTATGTACAGACACCACCACCACCACCACAAACCACCACCACCACCACCATCACGCATCACTACAATCACCACACTCACTCACTCCTCCTCGTCATCCTCCTCCTTCCTCCTTCTCTCTCCTTCTCCTTCGCCACCTCCTCCACACACGCACACACAGGTAATTCTACCAGGTAGCCGGATGAAAGAAGGCCCTTATCTCCTTCAAACGCACTCCATTGCACCTCCGAAAACACCCTTTCTCTAATACTCCTGAGTGATCTATAAATATAACTAGTTTTCCTAGAAAATTCCCGAAAAATTCACCCTGACAGTTTCTGTTTTCTGTACTACTAAACTGGATTACTTCCCTTGACTTTTACTTCCCCGAAATTGAGATACTACACTATCTCAACAACAACAACAACAACAAAACTCTCATCCACCCATGACTTGACCGGCCTCGAAGCGCGCTTCACATGGATACTGTCCCCGACCCAGTACGCCCACTATGGGCACACCTCGACCCAAAAACGTCCATTCCAATACCTTTTCCACACCATTCCCTTCCTGCGCCTGCGCACCATTGGGCTACTTTTACTCCATACGCCAGTTGGAATCTACCGCTTGAGAGCTTCAAACTGATAACCTCCCCGTCCCATTCGCACCACTATGGGTCCATCTCGACACCAAAACGTCCATCCCAGTGCATTTTTCCCACCAATCTCGGTCTGCGCATGCGCAGGATGCTGAAAACGGACGACACACTACTCCAGTCGGATGGTCCTCACGAGAGCTTCACAAGGAAACCTCACACGAACCAATCGGACGAGTATTGGTCCATCTCAACCCCAACAACCTCCATTTAAATACCCTTTTTCTACTGCGCATGCCGCTCAATCGGACCCCAAAACGTCCACTTCGATCTGCCTGTCTACTGCACATGCTTCATCAGCATTTTTCAGCAAAATTCAACGCATGGCCTCGAGACCCCTCCCATCGTGTTCTACAACTCTTGCTGGGCCGTCAGGTCACCGGAAATGAAATCACAGGAAGTGACCTGGATGTCACCGGAAGTCATGTGACCGGATGTGACGCCATCCGTGACGCCATCCGTGACGTCACCTCCTCACCATCATTTTTGACCATCATTTTTCATAATGAACCGGTGTTTTATATACTACTTCCGTCGTAATCTACACTTGTCCTATTTCTCCCAAATGTTCCTGAGCCGCATGACGGCAATATCACACCAATACCAGGGTAAAGTATGACTTCACACAACAAGAGCCATACATGGGATTCCCCACATTGGGCCCAGTGTGGTCCACTTGTACCCACTTTACAATCTGGGTCACAACCCGCACAAGCTAAGCACCCATTACATCCTAAACTGCTGTTTCTCTATTACCGAAGACGGCACAGATGGCGTGATGGGTTTCCTCTGTATTCACTCCAGTGTCGGCATGTATCTCATAAAGGTATACCAACCGTACCACTAATTACCCCTATGGGCTAGCGTATAGCAGAGTAGTTAGGCGCTTATAGTCCCTAGTGAGCATTCGAAATGCGGTTTCTCTGCTAAACTTACCACACTATAACCTTGGGTGAAGCTCTATCAGAAATTTTTTCAAAAATCCAAGATTACCGATGTGATGACGTCACAGTGACTATTTAAAAAAAGGCATATTTTGGTCGATTTTTCTGTCGGGTTTTTCATTTTCTTTTATGTGTGTCATTTCTTTCCAAAAATGGCGTTATAAAGTAGTGATGTGAAATAAATATTTTTCGCCCACTTTTCCTCGCAGTAAAGCAGAATGTTTTACGAAAAATGACGAAAATATCAATCCTTTTCTGGTACACACATGATCGCCATTTTGAATTTTCTTATGATCCTTTGCTCCCCGGGTCATGCAAATTACGCTCAGCATATATACAGTCACATGACCTGCCTTATCTGGATACATTTCAGGATCTAAATGGGTCTCCAACGTCCACATGTCACTAGCCCCTCTATGGACTATATATTCCCGCATTTAGGAGCGTATTTAGGCATGTTTCTAGTGCGCAATCTAGCGTATCTGGTCTTTCTTTACAAGTAGTTCTGATTACGTCACATATGACGTTACACTTCAGTTGTTTTCTACACCACGAAAGTTTCATTATGAGACCTTTCATGCCAAATTTGGCCCTATTATTGCCATTAGACCACCCAAAAACTCGCTCGCGCACTACTACTCCTCGACTGCGCTTAGCAGCGCATGCGCACCGGACGTAACTTCCGGTAATTACCATAACAAACATAGTCTATACCACGTGAGCTTCCGTCAGTCTTAGTCTACATAACGAGATGTAGTGTGGCCCACCAATCACCAAGACCCACAACAACAGGCATCCATATTGTCTACGCATGCGCACATTAAGTCACCAGGCACAACACGACAGTTCTGATAACATCCCTAGTCCTATTCTACAGAGAAAGATATTCAAGGCGACATCACACAGTTGACACCTTTGGACAAAGGATGGTCCTTGGATTACTCAAATAGGCCCTTGTGCATCGGAACGTGCACTTTCTCTACTACACCTTGACTGGCCATGCGCACCGTCAGGTCATTTCCGAGAATTAAAACCACCAATGCCGGTGTGATGGATAAGAATGTCTTGGTGATTAGTGTCCATTTTCATATCATTTTCTATTGCAACTAATGACCGACACTTGTCACCAATGTGGAGAAAAGTTTCCTACCTGGGTTGGACACTCTTAGCCACCGGACATTATTAGCCTCCACATCGGTCGACACCACGAGAGATTCAATATCAATTTCCATACAAAGCTACGGCCCTACAAAGCTACTGCCCTACAATCGTACCTTTGCCATACGTCAGACATCTTTGGGCGCGAAAACGTCCATACCGAAAAATTCCAGTCAGAATGTGAGTGGTATTACTGCTCAAAAATATTAGCTTTCGGCCAATCGGAAACAACGGTTGGTCTGCAGTTGACCGCGTCTCACCGAAAACACGTAAATTTCGCTCACCTTCAAAAGTGTTTTAACTTAATTTCTCATCATTTATGAACAAATACAATTAAATAGACTTGTAAACCTTTATCTCTCTGGTGAGGGGTAAATAGATTTTCCATTGGTAGCGCAAGTGAGCGCAAAAATCATCTTTGTTAGACGTAAGCCGTTGGTCAAGCCGTCCTGTCAGTCACTTAACATGGAGAAAGGATTAGCTGAGCTGCAACTATTAAATCAAATTTTGACGTGATTTGCAAAAATCATAATTTATATTAATTTACACCATAGGGAAGGTGATATATTATGAAAAGTTTGTAGAGGTAAATATATTTCAGAAAACCTATTTTTATTTAGATATAGCTGTTTATATTCGGCCCTGCTACCTCGTGTCATAGCAAAATTGTATCGGCTGGTGAGCCGTGAGCTGCAGTGTGCCAGATGCCCCAGATTTTTGCACATGTTTTGGCCCTCTCCGCGCAGGGCTATTCTGACATATGACTGCGCGTGGGTCGGCCTAAATCTGACGAAATGTTTTGAAATGTTTTGCTAATTATTCTTGAAGCAGGCAGCACTAGGGGGCTTAATTCAGCTAAGCCTGACTAAGCATGTTTACAAACTAGTAAGAAACTAGTGTGAGATGATGTTCTGACGTGGGCCAAAACTGGCCAAATAAATAGTTAACTTTAAAAAAAAAAAATCAGCACTGTGTTTAATCGCAATAGTCACACTCATCTGGTGCAGGTTGGAATCAAATACCATTATATCGAGTATATCTGATAAGGAATATTGGCCTGGTAAATGTACGTTTGTGAGATGATGTTCTGGTTCTTGGCTACATGGACAATTGATATCTAACAGTGATGAATAGCCCATACATATGGGGAGATTAATCCTGTTTGATGTTTGCTTCAATACGACACCACGAATGGCCCATCTGGACCAGGATTCGCCTAGATCGCCAAGACACGCCCTTGCGCAGCTAAAATAATCCATTTCAATACTCCTCGGCTGCGCAAACGCAACATGACGTCACAATCACACCCCGATCAGGACCCTGTATGGCTATACAGAACTAGGGTTTTGATGCGAAACTCTACATGACCCACTGGGACCCAGGATGGCCCTTATATGACTCGAATACACCCTTGCGCACCCCTAAAATGTCATCGTTATCTACTCCTCGTCGACTGCGCATGCACACCATGATGTCACACCTTGAACAGGATCCCAGTGGTAAACTACTTCACGAGAGCTTCAAGACGATATCCTGCTTGCCATATTTGGTCCCAGGATGGCCCATACGTCGCCCAAACATACCCCCAGTTTACTCCCAAAATATCACCTTTCTCTACTACTGCTCCATAATAACGCCAAGTTCAGTCAAAACCACCACCAGCGTAGCCTACACTACTGAAGCATCAGGACGACACTCTGCTGGTCGCCATATTTGGACCCATGATGGCCCTACAACCGGTCAATTTTGCCCCTGCACACGGCCAAAATTCGACCTTTCTACTACTCATCGACCTCGCAAGTGAACCATTACGTAACTGCCGGTTAAAACCACGCCAAGCATAGTGTACACGCCGAGGGCTTCAAGACACAAAACATACACCAATCATTTGGACCCAGGATGGTCCCTAAATCGTCCACACACACCATTGCGCTCCCCTAAAGTTTCATTTTTTTACTACTCCTGGACCATGCCTTCACTTCCGACGAAAACTGCACCGATCGTAGTTTACTTGCCGAGAGCTTACAGGAGATACCCTCCGCGACCCAGGTAGTCCCAGCATGGTCCCTAGATCGCTCAAACGTTTCCCTGCGTACGACAAAAATGCCATCTTTCTCTGCTACTTCCGACTGCGCATTTCATAACTTCCGATCCAAACCACACCAATCGTATTCGACCCAACGAAAGATTCAAGATGACAGCATACACGACCGATGCACAGTGAAGTCCCCATAGGCCTTTTCTTGGTTCACTTGATTGTGTGATAAGCCCACTTACCGCATTTTTAGCCCACCATCACCAGATCGCTTTTCGTCCGTGGTCCGTCGTCCGTCCATCGTCCGTCGTCAGTCCGTCCGTAAACAATTCTTGTTATCGCGATTTCTCAGGAACTACTTTATGGCTCTTTCTCAAATTTGGTACACAGGTTCCCCTTTGAGGTCTAGTTGTGCAAGATACCTTTTCTGGTTCGATTCGAAAATTCAATATGGCCACCAGGCAGCCATCTTGGAATTCTCCATGAAACATTGTTATCGTCATTTCTCAGGAAGTACTGCCTGGATCTTTCTCAAATTTGGTACACAGGTTCCCCATGGGGTCTAGTTGTGCAAGATACCTTTTCTGGTCCGATTCCAAAATCCAGTATGGCCACCAGGCAGCCATCTTGGATTTCCCCATGAAACCTTGTTATCACGATTTCTCAGGAACTACTGCATGGATCTTTCTCAAATTTGGTACACAGGTTCCCCTTAGATCTAGTTGTGCAAGATACCTTTTTCGGTCCGAATCGAAAATCCAATATGGCCACAAGGCAGCCATCTTGGATTTCCCCATGAAACCTTGTTATCGCGATTTCTCAGGAACTCCTGCATGGATCTTTCTCAAATTTGGTATACTGGTTCCCCATGGGGTCTAGTTGTGCAAGATACCTTTTCTGGTCCGATTCGAAAATCCAATATGGCCACAAGGCAGCCATCTTGGATTTCCCCATGAAACCTTGTTATCGCGATTTCTCAGGAAGTACTGCATGGATCTTTCTCAGATTTGGTACACAGGTTCCCCTTGGGGTCTAGTTGTGCAAGAGACCTCTCCTGGTCCGATTTAAAAATCCAATATGGCCACCAGGCAACCATCTTGGATTTCCCCATGAAACTTTGTTATCGTCATTTCTCAGGAACTACTGCATGGATCTTTCTCAAATTTGGTACACAGGTTCCCCTTGTAGTCCAGTTGTGCAAGATACCTTTTCTGGTCCGATTCCAAAATCCAATATGTCCATCAGTCGGCCATCTTGGATTTCCCCATGAAACTTTGTTATTGCGATTTCTCAGGAACTACTGCATGGATCTTTGTTAAATTTGGTACACAGGTTCCCCTTAGGGTCTAGGTGTGCAAAATGGCTCGAAAATCCAATATGGCCACAAGGCGGTCATCTTGAATTTCCCCTTGAAACATTGTTATCGTGAATTCTCAGGAAATATTTCATGGATCTTTCTGAAATTTGGTACACAGGTCCCACATGGGGCCTAGTAGTGCAAGATACCTTTTTTGGTCCGATTCGAAAATCCAAGTTACGCTTCAAATTAATTCGGTATTCTCGAGTTGTGACGTTGCGTCACAAGAGTCGGCGGATCAAACGGTGGGGCATATTCTATATATTGACTATAGAGAATATCCATACCTTCACCTTCAATATCAAGGAGTTCAACAAGGGGTCTCGATATGCAAGATGCCTTTTTCGGTCCGAATCGAAAATCCAATATGGTCAACAGGCGGCCATCTTAGATTTCCCCATGAAATTGTGTTATCGTGATTTCTCAGGAAGTACTGCTTGGATCTTTCTCAAATTTGATACACAGGTTCCCCTTGTGGTCCAGTTGTGCAAGATACCTTTTCTGGTCCGATTCCAAAATCCAATATGTCCATCAGTCGGCCATCTTGGATTTCTCCATGAAACTTTGTTATTGCGATTTCTCAGGAACTACTGCATGGATCTTTGTTAAATTTGGTACACAGGTTCCCCTTAGGGTCTAGGTGTGCAGGATGGCTCGAAAATACCAATATGGCCACAAGGCGGCCATCTTGAATTCCCCTTGAAACATTGTTATCGTGAATTCTCAGGAAATATTTCATGGATCTTTCTGAAATTTGGTACACGGGTCTCACATGGGGCCTAGTAGTGCAAGATACCTTTTTTGGTCCGATTCGGAAATCCAAGTTACGCTTAAAATTAATACGGTATTCTCGAGTTGTGACGTTGCGTCACAAGAGTCGGCGGATCAAACGGTTTGGCATATTCTATATATTGACTATAGAGAATATCCATACCTTCACCTTCAATATCAAGGAGTTCAACTAATTCGGAATTAAAATGTATTTCTTCAAATTTTATATCAGTTTTCTTTGGTCCTGCCCCACCCTTTCGTCTGCCGGCGGGTCGGCTACATGAAGGTACGTCACTCTTGCGACTCAACTTCACAACTCGACAACTGCAGACTACTGCATGTTTCGATCCAAGGGAGATAATCAGGATTCAGGCACTTTCGAAGTTTCAGCATTACTGCGTGGACCGGATCCCTTCAGTATTAGGTATTGTACCATCTTACTATTTTCGAGCATGGTATCTTAACTGAGATATCTCAAACTAGCCCAGTAAACAGAACAGAATTAGCATTCGTTCCTAATTATAAATCTTAAGTATGTTTCATAGCTCATGCCAAATTGTCAAAGACATTGGTCTTCGCTTCCAGTACCCAATGATGACACGTGCAAAAAAATAAATAAAAAAAACTACAAAACGAAGGCGAAGGATCCTCCGTACATGTACATTCACTTTCAGACTAAGTTTACTCATTTCACTTGTATTATAACAACCGACATAAGTACAGTTGCTAGAAATCTTGAAACTCCTGAAACTTAGATTATATCTTGGTGGTTTTCAGTGTTCCTTTTTCGATCTTTTTCGCTCAGATTCGAAATTCTGTAAACAAAATCACAAATCAATCGTTTGGTCTTAGTAACAATGGACAAAAAGATCCTCTAGTCCTTAGCTTACAATTATCGGAGAATGGTGGGCGCCAAGATCCTTCAGGATCTCTCGTTATGAATGAAGACCTATCGAGTTATTTGTGGATGCGATATCAGGGAATATATTTTCTTTGACGGGGTCCTTTTGAACGATCGATCACAGATCATCTGTCAACACACCTCTGTTACGGGTGGTCCCCATTAAAAAGACGTATGGAGATCAAGTCACCCACAGTTTCACCCACATGCTCTACCTACCCGTACGACAAACCGACATCAACACTATCACGGTGGATATAAGAGATGACACGGGACGACCGGTGGCATTCGAACGCGGGAAAGTGGTGCTGACACTTCATTTTCGACAAGCACGTGCTCCCCACTTTGTATAATGAAGGTGCCTTACGAGTGCGATGCACGCAGCTATATGGACTATTATGCCCAACAGGCCGGCGGTGGCCTTCCGGTCTTTAGTGGTGCACGCATGCAACTAGGACATGGACTGGGGAACATACTCGGAAGCATCGTCAAAACGTTCCTGCCCTTGGTGACGCGTGGGGTGAAAACAATCGGCAAACAAGCGGTACGCAGTGGACTGCAAGTCGCCGGTGATGTCTTGGGGGGTACGGCACCCAAAGAAGCCTTGAAACGGCGGGCCAAAGAAGCAGGAGGCGTCTTAGTGGCCAAAGCACAACGCACCGTAGGGAATAAAAGACCTGCACCACCGAGACCACGCACCAGTCGACGACCGACCCAGCGACGACGCACATCGAAGACCCAGGATATCTTTTCTTAAAACATGTCCTTGATACACACAGAGTCCTGTCCCTCCACCAACAGTGAATTTGATTTGTGGACCGTCCCGCCCACACAGACCAGTGCCGAACAAGGATTATGGGTGGAGCATCTCCCGCTCTCCAGCATCAACGAAACAGGGCCCATCGAGTTCACCATCAGTAATGCGGATACGGCCTATGTGGATTTAGCCCATACATACTTGTATGTGAAAGCCAAGATCGTCAATGGTGATGGCTCCAGATTCGTGGACCAAGCAGCGGTGGGCCCGACGAATCTCTGGCTGCACTCGATGTTTCAACAGGTGGATATATTTCTCAGCGACAAACTCATCAGTGACTCGAGCCTACATCGAGACGCTGTTGTCGCATGGGCGAGAGGCTAAAAAATCTCAACTGACAGCCGCCTTATTCTACCAGGACACAGCCCAGCACATGGGCGTAGAGAACGACAATGTGGGATATAACAAACGGAAGGCTTTGACCGCGAACGGCGTCTCGGTGGATCTCATGGGTCGACTGCACGCAGACATGTTCATGCAATTACAAGCGTCTAGTCCGTCTTTCATAATCCAGCCGTCGTCCGTTAGAGAATATCCGCGTCCATAATCCAAAGACCTATTCCATTTTCCATATAACAGTATTAGCACCAAATTCAAAAAGACAATCATAGTATACATAAACATAGGCTTGTTTCCTGCAAGAGAGAAGCGGTCAACAGTTTTCAATGATGCCGGCAAGACATCATGATGTTCCAAAAATATCAAATCCGTATCGCTGATCAGTATTCTTAATCCATAATATTCGTTGTAAAGTCGTCATCTAAAGAATGATGTATCTCAGTCACGCTTTGATTGTGACTGTTCATATGAGTACCATGAGGATCTTGAAGTACATGGGTTCATACGGCCCCTAGCCCCGGGTTAAGCGGAATTAGACACAAGTTACGAAACGTAGCGCCATAGATCTTGCACGCTACGTTCGTATTTTGCTATCAGCATGCGATATGTATCGCCAAATTTGAGAAACTTTGAGTGTAGGCGCTTGGTGGAATAGCCCTGTTTTTAAGTTTCTGCACCAATGTTTTGTGACGTTGATTAAAATCGTCACATTTAACACAGGATCTAGCAAATGCTACTAAGCGAGATATGTATACGCCATATGCAGGTCCCACTGGAATATTACTGTCCAGAAAGGGATAGTTTACGATGTCGAAATTGTAATCATCTCTTTTGTCATAAAGTCGACGAGAGAGAATGCCCGCTTCATTTTTATAGAGATAGAAATCTAAATAAGATGTGCCTGAAGGGCTATCTGTAGTTTCTTCAAATCCAGTGAAGGTGGATATATATCCTTCACTGCGTCATTTATATAGCGATTATCCACAGCGAGAAGATCGTCTATATAGCGTTTGGTGAATGAGAAGGAACGGGCTTTGAATGGATCGGTTTTGAAAGCGCCTGCATATAGTCATATTCATAAGAGAACAGATACAGGTCAGCCAACAGGGGTGCACAATTAGTACCCATTGGAATACCTATATGCTGCTGATATATTGTGTTGCCAAATTTCACATAGATATTTTTAATGAGAAATTCAAGCAACTCTATTAACAAAGAAACATCCCATGAATGATATCTCTTGTATGTAGTAGAGCTAAAGAATGCTTTATGGTTTCTGACATTTGGGCGCGCGAATTTCAAGACCGGTACCTCTTGAACAAGATCCCCATCAAAATCCGACTGATACGGGCGCCTCCGACCTTCGCCTTGATGGCCACTAACGTAGACGGGCATGCAGCTGACTATAAGATTGTCATCAAAGACGCAGTCCTGTATGTCCGAAAAGTGAAACCGAATCCAGCCGTTCAATTGGGACACCTCAAAGCCTTGGAAACAAAACCAGCCCAGTACCCTATCCGACGTGTGCAAACCAAAGTGTTCTCTGTGTCTGCTGGAAATATGAGCGCCAACAAAGAAAACCTGTTCCTGGGGGAACTACCCAAGCGATTGATCCTGGCCTGTGTGGAAAATACCAGTTTCAGTGGAGCCTACCCAGAGAATCCGTTTGACTTTAAACATTTCGGCATCAATTTTGTGGCCCTGCATGTGGATGGACAACAGGTGCCAGCCACGGCCTTAACACCGAACTTTGGGCGCGCGAATTTCATTCGAGCCTATCAGAGCCTGTTTACAGCCACCGGTCAAATCAACCAGGACGAAGGGAATATGATCAGTCGGGAGGACTACGGGAACGGATACACGTTGTTCTGTTTCGATCTGACACCCACCTTAGAGAACGACCATCAGCTGGCCCTAGCCAAGCAAGGCAATTTACGGATGGAAATCCACTTCGCACGAGCCCTCCGGAGCACCGTCAATGTGATCTGCTACGCCGAGTTTGACAACATCATTCAAGTGGACAAAGCGCGCAACGTCCTGTGTGACTTCTCCACCTAACATGGATACAGACCAGATAACCACCGTGCTGGAGAATGACCCAGAGACACGTATGGTGTTTCAAGGGGTGTTCGCCCGAGATGTGTTCCCATTAGACCGTGTGTATCCTGCTGCTTACGTTCTCAACACGGACCCGATGGATCGGCCCGGTGAACATTAGGTGGGCGTGTACTTGACAGAACAGCAGGGCGAATACTTTGACCCGTACGGCCTGCCACCCCTCCATCCCGATTTAACAGACTTCATGGATCAAGGCACAGAGACGTGGTGTTGGAACGGTCAAACGTTGCAAAGCCTGACCAGTGGCGTGTGCGGACAATATTGCTTGTTTTACCTGTACCATCGATGCCGGGAAAGACCCTTATCTACCATCGTACAGATGTTTGACGAGTACCCCAAGGCCGAGGACCGCGATGTACTCGTATATGACTGGGCCGCCCATCATTTCAATGTACAAGCCCCGTTCTGGGCTTATGTTCTTTCAATGTACACACGTCCGCTGTTCTGAGCTTAGGTTTACAAGCCCCCTGTTCTGGGCTTCAGTTTTCACGTGGTTGTTCTCACGTTGTTGTTGTTACTGAATAAAAAACAAAATGAGATCTCACCAAAAAACCCTGTCTTGTGTGTTTTCTATATGAGCATAATGCATGAAACTGGATTTGAACACCGTATTAGCCAATCAGTGGCCTAGAATGGAGCCAAAGGTAACCCATCCATGTCCAGAAAACATTACCCGGGTGTACAAGAACCCGGATGTAGGCGCGGACGTAGGCGAAAGCATCCCAGTACCCGGATGTAGGCGCAGACGTGAGCGAATATCTAGTACCCGTCCATTGGTTCTTTTATCGATCGCTCATTGGCTCTTTTTCTCGACCGCTGATTGGTCCAAATGGAACTGCCCATCCTTCCCAGGTTAATTTACAATCCCCTTTTGGGGTTCAAGCTCTGTATATCGATGCCGCAACATTGTCTCCGAACCTTGCCGAAAGGGAGACCTTGGACCTTTTGACCTGGATATGACCTTTGACCTTTTGACCCGACATTCATCCGCGCACTGCCGGTGATGACGCGCGCGCGCGCGTGCGGCCGGAGAACCCGCGCGCGCGCGCTGCGGCCGGGGCGGGCCTGGCCGGGCCGGGAAAAACCCCGAAGGTTGAACATCCGGACGTCTAAGAGAACATTGCAACTCTTCTGGGTTTGGAGGTGAAACCCGGAAGTGACGTCACAACCCACGTGACCTGCGCAGCAGAATGGAAACGACACCCTAGTCTAGCCCCCTCACATAGGCTTCACATGGATACCTCACTCGATCCCATCGGCCCGCTAGTGGCCCACCTAGACCCCAAAACGTCTATTTCCATACCCTTTGTCCACTGCGCATGCGCAGTGTGACGATATTTCAACCCCGCACTCACCCCATCAGATGCCCCCTCACATAGGCTTCACATTGATACCTCACTTGATCCAATCGGCCCACTAGTGGCTCCCCTAGATCCCAAAACGTCTATTTCCATACACTTTGTCTATTGCGCATGCGCAGAATGACGATATTCCTACCCCACATCCATCCCATCAGTTGCCCCCTCACATAGGCTTCACATTGATGCCTCACTCGACCCCATCGGGCCATCAGTGGCCCACCTAGATCCCAAAATGTCCACCCCGTATGGACCTATACACCCATAGCCATGCAGTATAGGCCTATGGGCCTACCCAGGCCTCGGTGACTTTTTCCAAAAATTTCACCGTTTCGCTCCGGGACCCTTCCCATCGTGTTCTAAATGACGAGACGTGAAAAACAAATCCAAGCAACCCATATCACAATGAACGTGTGTGAATTTCCCAGGTTGGACCTATACCCCCCATGGCCAGCCTATGGGCCTATATACAGACCTCGGTGACTTTTCCCAAAAATTTCACCGATTCGCTCCGGGACCCTTCCCATTGTCATTTTCTTGGCGAGACGAGAAAAACGCGACCCCACAAGCCATAGTAAAGCCCACGAAAAAAATTGACCATCCCCATACCCCATACAGGCATTTTCCCTTATATTGTATAATACAGACCCCTATTGTAGGGGTAAAGTCCGTGTTCCGCTTTTTATAGTTTCGGGGGAAAATCCTAATTTTACATGCACCCACCCCATTGACTTGATAGGCAGGTCCCAGTAAGCCCGGGGACCGATATTAGCCCTTTTGGCTAGGGTTGATAGGGGGTTTTCCCTATTTTAGGGGTAAAGTCCGTATTCCGCTTTTTATATTTTCGAGAAAAAATCCTAATTTTACATGCACCCACCCCATTGACTTGATAGGCAGGTCCCAATAAGCCCGGGGACCGATATTAGCCCTTTTGACTAGGGTTGATAGGTGTTTTCCCCTATTTTAGGGGTAAAGTCCGTGTTCCGCTTTTTATAGTTTCGGGAAAAATCCTAATTTTACATGCACCCACCCATGACTGGATGCCCCTTCACGAATGCTTCACTTTGATACCTCACTCGACCCAATCGGACCATGCAGCGTATTTGAAGTCTGGGGACTACTTTTTCTCCGCGGAAGCTTTTCCCCGCGACCGCATCACCACCAGGCCGCATCACCGCGAAGGAATACACACGCCCGATTCACGCAGACCGGAAGTGACGTCATACATGACGTCACACTTCAGTACATGTCCTATCATGTTCAGTCATACGGGACTGGTGGCACCCCCTGGCAGAAAAAGGGGAACCAAGAGTTACCTCCCTGGAAAACCAGAATGGATTTCACCTCTCCCTACTACTGACATCACAACACAACCCATCCTGTTACACCCAACTTACGATCCCAGGCAACGGACCCGATTAGTCGAACCCACCTCACCGATATGCTCAATAGCGGCAGGTCTCACAAGGGCAAGCCCAACACAGCCCAAAACTTTACATCCGAGTGCACGTACCATATACACCAGAACAAGCTAGCACGTCCGAGGATACTCCACTCGTGGACCACTGCTGGTAACACCTCTTCACTTGCCTGGTCGTGACGGATTTGGCTTAATGTCACACTCAAGGGTTTTCTCACTCATATTTTGAGAGTTAGTTTGGTTGGTGGAGGAAGCCGGAGTACCCGGAGAGAACCCCCGCTCGTCGGCAAGTAACTGACAAACTTCCACACATGGGCCAGCTGGGCTCGAACCCTTGGCGGGTTAGCGGTGTGAGGCTAGCGGTCACCAGCGATGCGCCTTAGACCACTCGGCCTCGTTGGACAGACCACCGGATCCCTGGATCGTCGTCGGCGACCTCAAGACAGAAAGCGGCGAACGGATGA
>JAVTVY010004984.1:0-42619 GCA_036873755.1 Hanleya hanleyi
TGGGGTAATTGCGTGACATACTGGGTCAAGGTGTTCTCAGGAAACACGTCGAATGAGCTATTACTGGGCAACGTCATGTAAAACATGACGACGACGACTGAACTTTCGGGCTTCTGCACCGGGCTTTAATAGGGCTCCCAGGCCTTGGGTGCCACTCGGCGTTGTGGCAGTGACTTCATACGTGCCCGTCGTCGTGGTTGTAGTGTGGTCGGTATAGGGGAGGCATAGGGATGAAAAGAACGATCCCGCCGTACGGGTGTTGTGGGTGGCGTGTGCGGTTGCCATTCACCACGTTCCCAGGTATGGGGTAGACGTCCAGCAGGGGCTTGCATCCACTTCCAGCGTTCCCTATTGCCTACCAATTCTTGAGGGGTGTGTATGTCTTTTAACGCCTGAGCAAAGGCTTCCCAGCCCGGTGGATTAGAGTGTTTGCGAGAACGCACCATATCGTTGATTAAATCCGTCATATGAGACCCCGGCACCACTTGGTTGCGAATCAGTAGGTGTCCTTCCGCATTCCAACCCATATCGGCATTCTGTTTCACCCGATCCAACAATAAACGGGCCCTGGTCTTGTAGGCTTTAGGCACACTGGCCAATACTTCCTGTTCCAGCTCAGGTGAGGCCGAGGATGACGGTGGTGGTCGTGGTGGCAGAGATGAGGCTGGAATGGGGGTAGTGGTGGTGGGAAGTGTACTACTACTACTACTAGTACTACTTCCTCTATATTGATCCATAAACGTCTGGTACCGGTTCAGCGTATGATGGTAGAGTTGAATTTTCTCGTGATCGGGCAATGGACGTTGCAGTATACTATTCATTTCTTCATCCAAAGACTGGAGGTTTTGCACGGTGGCCGGGATGGGATAGGGAGATTGTAAACTCTGTAACAGTCGAGGTTCGACCAGCATCATTTTTTTCGTATGTTCCATGGTGTTAGCGTCCCAAGATGGAGCCGAGTAATGGGCCTAGTACCGTAGCGGCTAAGGGCGCGAGAAGTGCGCCGAGAAATCCACCTCGCTGTAACACTTGTTTCTTCTGCTTGACACTACTCCTCGTCTTCTTGACCAGCGTTCGGAGACCTGCCTTGTGCCGTTGCAATTTCCCTTTCTGCACAGGACTGAGTGGAACATTGCCTTTTAATACATTATGGGCCACTTCACACAAACACCGGATGAGATCGGGCTCCGCGCCGCGCACCAGGGCCCGGCCCACTTCCGGAGGCGCGCTGCGTAATACCCGCAATGCCGCGGCGTGCTTGCGTACGCGTGCAGACATGATGCTTGAATGAAGGCTCCAGTCCGTGGTCTTCTTCTTTTATCCGCCTCACTCATTTGGGGATGTACACCGTCTGTAGTTCACCGGGAAAAATCAAGGTCCGCAATCGCAGAGGTGAGGGTGTATCTTGTTTCAAGTCGATGAGGAGATAGCCGTGAGCAGGTTGAGTGGCATCTTGAAAGGCTTCTCGTACAAAGGCCGTGTTCTTAGGGTACATCTGTTGAGCGAGGTGGGTAATTTGTGACGCGTCTCTGGGGTTTTTGAATAACACCACATACTGAGCATTCAAATTAATGTTCCGGTGTTCTTTGTTTTTACTGAAAAGATTCTGTACAATGTAAATGATGCTCAATCGACGATGATGGCTGCCTTTGGTAAAGAGACGGGTAATTCGACCGTCCGTTTCCGTCATGAGATCGTCCACCACCACCAACGTGTCTGGGAGTATGTCTTCAGGGGGTAAGCCTTCCACTAAGGTGAGTCCTGGGACACGGGCCAGTGCCTCGTACGCGGGCTGCCAAGCGCCATAACACCACAGGATACGAGCTACAGGCGGTGAAATCAGGGCTGCTCCATGTTGGATGAGACGTTGAACAAAATGTGATTTTCCACACCCCGTCGGTCCAGCGATGAGACAGGTGAAGGGATGCTGCCATCGTGGGTCCATCGTGTCTTAGGGGTTGATTTGACGACGAAGCCCACCCCCAGTGGTCGGAGAATGGCGCAGAGGATAGTACTGGAAGGGAAACCGTTGTCGGGGTAAAGGGCGTGATGCACGGGGATCCACTGCAAATAGGTTGAGCACCGAGTGGGTGGTGGTGGTACTAGAGGGTGATGAGGTGGCAGGCTCACTGCTCAGGGTGGATGGAAGATCACGGCGTGGAGTCGTAGTAGTACGGGGCGTGAAGGGGGTCTGGACTAGGTAGCGGGATAACGGGCTGGCTGGAGTAGAGGGTCGGTGAGTAGTAGTAGTAGACGTGTTGAATGGAGACGTCTGGGTTGATACGTGGCGCACTCTTGACGTCTGGGGTGACCGTGTCGTGATGGGAGGTGATGATGGAGAACGCGGCGTGTTCAAAAAGGCTAACACGGTCGACAAATCGTAGAACACCCCTGTAAATAGCGTACCCACAAGCACTATGACACACACGAGAGTACCCACTTGTCCTTTTCGAGATTGTAACACTACGGGCAGCCGTGCTCTATCCATGGTACCATCCTCTATACTGAAGCCGGGTGGTACTAGCAGTTCGAATTTATAGGCGTTTCATGTCACGGCCAGACACCCAGGAATTAAAGGAACGAGGCCATCCTTGCCATTTGACGAAATGATAGGGGATGCCCCGTCGACGTTCCGTTTTCAAAATCTTTTCCACCGTGTAGTAATCTTTCGGTGTTTTCACTATGGGTTGTAATTCTGTCTCGTAAAACGTGCCTTGCAGTCTCTCGCCTTGTAGATCTTCCAGTTGATAGACGTGGGGTTGTCGTGGTTTATGGCGTACGATGACAAAGTGTTCGTCACTCCAGTTGGGTAAATAGCCTTTCTCAAATTGTCCTTTCACTTTACTGATCCGTACCGTATCGCCCCGTTTGTACCGGGGGACCGTCAAGGCTGGACTGGATGATGATGAGTACAGCGTAGTACGTACTTGATGTTCGTTGCGTTCTGTCACAGCCCGGGGCGCGCGTTGGATACTGCGATGATAAGCCCGATTGTAGCCTTGCACCAGTTGAGGTAAGACATCCAGGTAGCGTCGGGTATTCTTGGCTGTAAAATACTTATACATACGCCCTTTGAACGTACGATTGAAACGTTCCACCACCGAAGCTTTCGTCTCGTTGTACGTATGAAAGAAAAATACCTTCTTTTTCTTAAGAAAGGCTTGAAAGGATCGATTGAGAAATTCTGTCCCTTCATCTGTTTGTAAATAAAGAGGTTTGCGGCCCGTCTTGAAAATCTGCTGGAATGCCCGTATCAAATTCTCGCCTGTTTTGGTACGAACGGGCAGGACCCAGGCATATTTCGATAAAATATCAATACACGTCAATAGGTACCGGTATCCATCATTTTGAGGTGCAAATCGACTCATGTCCACCAAATCCGATTGCCATTGCGCGTCGATGCCTCCCACGATGACTCGGTTCCGGCGAAAATGACGTCGGGCAGCTCGATGCAAACTGTAGGTATCTTGAGTTTTTAACCAGGCTCGAATTTCACTTCGACTAATACCTTGGGTCGCTCGAGTCAAGGCTCCCACACCACTATAGGCAGCTGCACTGGTCGGCTTGTAATACAACTCAGTTAATACTTTGTTAATAGACGTCGCCCTTTTCTCCGACGGCCGCATCATGCACTTTTTTCCCTTCGTCCGTCACAGGTGAGTCGATCTCTTCGTTGGCCACAGGTGAGTCGATTTCTTCCCGGGGTGAGTTCGCCCCATGTGAGTCGATCTCTTCCCAGGGTAGTACTGGCCTTCTACCCGCTCTGCATTGTTTACATATAGGCCTTTTTTCTTGCCCGGCTGTAGGTTTACAGAAAGAAAATTCCGCCTTATGTAGTCTTTCATGGGGTTCAGCGAACGCCTCTTCTATACTCCGAACCCACGCTAATTGCTCCGGTGTTCGAGTGTCGGGTGACATTAATTGGTCGACAATAGGCATTATTTTCTTCAAGGCTGCCCACACAGAGAGAGTTAGGGTGATACTGCGTGCATCTTTGTACCGACCTATCCGTATGCGGTGGGGTGCTACGGTATAGACGTACATGGCATTATCCAGATGAATCAGCTCTCCATCCAATTCCCCGTGCAATACCCGTTTAAACTTATTCCACCCATCACGCTCTAGTGTCACGGGGTTCCATAGCATTTCCGCCGGGGTCCAGTAAATAGCTAGATCGTCTTGCACCAGTTTGATTTTTTCTGCATACACGTATAGGCGCACACTCGGTGTAAGAGGCAAAATGGCACGTAGTGATAGCGACATGCTTACTCTCTCAATGTCCAAGGGTAAATGATACACACGCTCTCTTCCCCCTGGTATTTATAGGCCCTAGTCTGTGAGTGGTGAGAATACTTTATCCACCACGGGAGCGATGTGTTGTAAAGCCGTCCACAGTTCGGGGTCCAACGTAAATCCACCGTCTCGTTTGAGAGAGATCAATCGGGCAAAAAAAGGCCCGCGAAAAATGTATACATCCTGAGACAGGTGAATACTCTGTCCATCCAAATCACCAAATAACACACGTTTCAAGGTAGTCCACCCCTCGGGCGATAATGTCACACGCGCGGGCTCCGGGCTACACCAGCAGCGCGAATCGTCGTCAATCAGCTCGAGGCGATCTGGGTATATTAGTATAGTACAGCCCGGCGTCAACGTACGGGTAATGATCGATTGGGTTTCTTCCGGGTAAAGTACATCATCCACTTCGGCAATGATAGCTTTTAATCCTGCCCATAAGACTGGCCAAAGTACAATTTCGCCACCCGCATACTGTTCTAATCGGGGGAAAAATGATGAATTCTCTCTACACCTTCGCAGGTACACGCCCTCACCGACAGGTAAAAAATCGACTTCGGGTTCTTGGGCTTGTAAGACCCGTGTAAATTGCGTCCACCCATCCAGGCTTAAAATCAATTTCACCTCGATGGGGTGCTCTTCGATCAGATGTAATTCATGTTCGTAGACGATAAGCAAGACCTTAGACGTGACTTGAAAGAACGCTAGCTCTTTCCCCGGCGAGGCCATCATGAAGAATAACTCAAATACTGGCCCCACACACCTATATAGAGCGATCGATTCTATTTTTCAGTATTAACCCTATCTGGCCTGGGCTTATTTCTTCACAAAAAAATACCCTGGGAAATTTAATTAAATACTGCAATTAATTTTTACACGCTGCCCCGAGTACATCAATTAATAGTCTGCACTCCTACGAGAATAAAAATAAAATAGTATAAGGATTAGCCTGGGTTATGATGACCCAACAAGGCCTACCGCCGCTGTAAAAATAGTCAAATCAGATGTAAATCAAAGGATAACTCTTGGTTCCCTAATGCAATAAGGGGAGCAAACTCTGCATTGACAATCGGTGTTTTCAACGAAATGATTTGATATTAATCCTACCCATAAGACTGGCCAAAGTACAATACTGCCACCCCCGTACTGTTCTAATCGAGGGAAAAATGAATTCTCTCTACACCTTCGCAGGTACACGCCCACACCGACAGGTAAAAAATCGACTTCGGGTTCTTGGGCTTGTAAGACCCGTGTAAATTGCGTACACCCGTCCAGGGTTAAAATCAATTTGACTTCGATCGGATGCTCTTCGATCAGGTGTAATTCATGTTCGTAGACGATAAGCAAGACCTTAGACGTGACTTGAAAGAACGCCAGCTCTTTCCCCGGCGAGGCCATCATGAAGAATAACTCAAATACTGACCCCACACCTATATAGAGCGATCGATTCTATTTTTCAGTATTAACCCTATCTGGCCTGGGCTTATTTTTTCACAAAAAAATACCCTGGGAAATTTAATTTGACACGGTAATTAATTTTTACACGCTCCCCCGAGTACATCAATTAATAGTCTGCACTCCTACGAGAATAAAAATAAAATATTATAAGGATTAGCCTGGGTTATGATGATCCAACAAGGCCTACCGCCGCTGTAAAAATAGTCAAATCAGATGCGAATCAAAGGATAACTCTTGGTTCCCTAATGCAATAAGGGGGCAAAACTCTGCAGGGATTTGTGTGTATGCGTGAAGTGATACATTATCCGCTGGTACTTTTCAACACGACCTCACTGCGCGCGTGACTTTGGAAAAATTGTCAACATTGGCGCCTAGCTTGTGTTTTTTCATCGTCACTAAAGGGTGTGTTTCTTTAATTTTTCTAGAGTTGTCATGAACGGAACGCACTGCAATTTTCAGGGGATTCGTATCGAATAATATGGGATCGACTTGCTCTATTTTAACGAAAAAAAATTAATTATTGTTTAATAGATCGGGTTTTCTGTATTTTCGCGACGGCTGGAAAACCCACTCAAAATTAAAAATTATGATGTAAACAAAGGACTATACGGCTGAAATTTTTAATACGAGTACTTGATTTGTATGGGCTCAATTAGAAGTAAAAATTCTACGGGAACTAATACTGATTGTAAAATAATATACCTTTTATAAAATTCCAAGAAGCACACGCCAAAATTTTTTTCCAGTTTCTGCATGAACGGTTTCGCCGGGGTCCGCGCCAAGTACATAAATACTGCCTCCCCTGCCAATGCGCTATCACAAAATATTTTCTACGCAAGAAGCCAGACTACAAGAAGCCAGACAGAAGGAAAAAATGAGCGAGAGAAGACACATTTCCAGGCGCCAGCAGGGGGAAATGATGAGGGCCGTGAAAATCTTCTGGACCAGAGAGTTTAAAAGTTGGAAGGAAGCCTTGGAAAAGGGGGAGGCCAGCCATGTGGAAACTAACAGAAGAGAAAGGCGAATGGCCGAGAACGTGAGAGCTGTGTTGTGTTCAGCCCATAGCACCATGAATGGATCAAACTGGTTCGCGACGTTGAGCAAGGTAATGGGTGAAACGGTCAACCCACCTCCTCCTCCTCCGGCGTTATCAACTCGCGTTGCTAAAACACCGTCACCACCGCCCAAGATGCAGGAAGAGAGCAAAAAGGAGGAGGGGGAGGGGACACCGTTTCCCCTTCAGGAGATACCAACTACCATTCCTTTGCCCACACCACCGTGCACCACCATACCGACGACCAATTTGTTGGAGAATATGGTAAATTTTGAAGATATAGACATAATCTATGTGGGACGGCGTACGGCTTATGGATTTTTTCCGGCAACGAGTACAGATGGAAAGTAAGCTACTTCCCGTGAAACAAACACGTTAAAATAATAAACGGCCCTTGTTAGGGCCCGTGAAACAAACACGTTAAAATACAAATTTCTCCGAAAGAGAACTTCTAAAAACTAGCACATGAATTTGAAAGCACAGATTGTCCTACATATACCTCTCTTTTTTTAAAACTGCATTCACTCAAATAAACAATCCCTGGCCAAATCTCAAATGTCCTTATGAGGACAAATCTCTATATATATATATATACACAGGATTTATTTTGGTTTTCCCCATTCATTAATTTAATATGACAGTGCAAGGGTATAATGGACTAAAAATTTTTAAACCCCGGTATGAGGGGAAAAATTTTATTTGATAAAAGTTGGGAATAGCCCCATTAATTTAATATTACACAGTGCCAAGATAACGATGCCGGTATGCAAGGGGAATTTATTTTGATAAGAGTGGGGCATTTATTTTGAACGAACACAGGGGTGTGATCCTCGTGATGAACACAGGGGTGTGATTCTCGTGTTAAATTATTTTTGTGCTTTGCTAGAAGTCACCCTTTCGGAACAGCTGGGTGGTTTTTAAAAAAACCGTTGGAATATATGTAATATAGCCATATTACATCGTTGTTGACAAGGTCTGTCTTCTCTGAGCGCACACAGGACACGTCAAAGGAAGCAATTGACAAACTATCGGTTTATTCGCCTGTGTACACGATGGTATCTTAGCGTGTTGGTTGATGCAGGTTTCACACATACCCTGGTGTCCGCAAGGGAATATAGCGAACTTCGAAAATGGATTCGCGCATTCTACACAATGGATATACAAGTCTCTTTGACGCTCTGTGGTCTGTCCGATTGTTGTTGTGGTTAATGTCCATACATAATTGATCTCGTCTTTGATTTGTTTTTCTGGGGTTATTTTCCTGTTTCTTAGCCTGTTTGTTCTCACATCTTTTCTGTTTTTCCTGTCTTGATGTGGCCTATTTCTCCTCAATCTGGTATCTTTTCTCTTTTCTTGGGCGTCTGGTCTCAGCCTTCTTAAATCTTTTTTCTGTGCGCCTTGTCCCCTGTTCTTGGCCTTGTCATCTGGTGCTTGTTGTCCGGAATCATAGGAAAATTGTAACATCTCGTCTAGATCAGCCATTTCATTTGGTGTTTGTTCTTCTTCTCCGGAAACATAGGAAAATTGTAACATCTCGTCTAGATCATCAAAAATTTGGTCTACATTTGGAGTAACATCCGGTGTGGTTGTTGTCAAGGCGAAGAAATTATCCAGCGGTGATGTTTCTGCAGGCTGTTCACAATGAAATGGTGCAGGGTAGTTGTGGGGTTCAGGTGCGACTAAGGGGGTGATTCTATCATCTAATCGAGGTTCATCGTGTACCAAATTCATGATACTGTCGAGGGGTTGTACTTGATTATCATGATTTGTGAACAAATCGTATGTGTTGTCAATATCCATGAGTTGCGCCAAGGATAAATCCATGACTGAGCACTCAGATTAATTGTGAATAATTAAAAAAAAATGTGGTATTTATAGTGTAAGACACGCGCGCATGCGCAGCGAAAACACACTGGTTGTATCGTGTGCTACGCTGCTGAAGAAAAAATATATGTGTGTTTGTTTAACAATTATAAACAGCTTTTCATTTTACAATCAATGTCAGGACACCTGTAAATTTTATTACAAGTTAAACTCAGGTCATTCATTAGTGTTATATTTAAAATTTAACAACCTAACACTAGAATAGAGGATTATTTTTATTAATTTTAGGCATTTTAAAAATCATAAAGTTAGTGTACGGTAGTGTAAAACCCAGGTACATTGGAAAATAATTTAATTTTCCTGGCTAAAAAAAATACGTGTACACTATGGATTAGTGTTATCATAATTCCGAGAAAATTGTAACGGATTTATGAAAAAAAATAAGAAATTTTTATGCTTGAACAATGATAACAAAGCACACTTGGCGGCCATGCATATCTTGTACTCACTGACACTTGGTGGCCATCTTGTCCCACCTCCCACAGCTTGCACTCTCTGACACTCGCGGCCATCTTGTCCCACCTCCCACATCATGACACTCGCGGACATCTTGTCCCACCTCCCACAGACCACTAAAAGTATAAATACGTGTATATTGTAACAGTTATTCACCCATACAATCATGAATTCAACAAGACGTGAGCTGTTTACACAGCATCCCGTTAGGGACCCGAGAAATGCCGCTACGCAATACCCAGAGCTGGTTAGCGTTCTGGAAAATGATGGAATGAGGGTAACCACCAGTTTTCAAAGGGAATTGGAAAACGAAAGAACCATCTTAACACGCAGTACCGAAGAATTAGAAGAACTGCGGCGAACTGTGGAAGAAAATGCCCAATTGGAAAGACTAAGGGATGAATATGACGCAGAAATAGGCACGATGGAAACCCTACAAGAACCTGATAATGACTCAACTGATGAGGAACTACAAGATGAACTGCCATGGTTAAATAGTAGACGTGGGCCCACGACAACGCCTGGTGAAATTCCAATGATTTCAACTACCGCCGAAACTCCACCACAACAATGCTGTGGGTGTGAAGCCCAGGTAACCCGCCTGAACAACTTGATTAATGGACTGAAAGAAGACGCGATTAAAATGGGCGAGGAGCTTGACAGACAACACGAACAACTGGATAAAGAGCACAAAATATCACGCTGTAGCATATGTACAGATGACCAAAGCCAGTTTGCTGTTTTACCATGCGGTCATTTATGTCTATGTGCCGATTGTTGGGTGACACTGACGTGTGTAGGAGACATGTGCCATTGCACTGAGGCCGGCGAGAACCATCTCAAAATAAAATGTCCAATTTGTCGGAAACATGTAGCAGGAATAAAGAAAATCTACCGTGCCTAAGTGTGGTGGTGGAGTAACACTAACGGCCCTTTTCAGGGCCAACCATCTTCCCCGCAAGAGGAACTTCTAACTTTGCACAAAAATTAACATCAGACCCCATCATTGTTATGCCCCAAGAAAAAAATTTCAATTTTTTCAATTTTTTAACAATTAAATATTGAAAAACGGAAAAAGGGGGAGGGGGGGGGGGAGGGAAAGGGAAATGGAAGCCAAATTTTTTTTTTTTTTTTAAAACTTAATAAAAAAGAGAAAAAAGATTCATGAAGCCAAAAAAAATCTTTTTCATTTTCTATGTTTTTTTAACAATTAAAAATTGAAATTAGTGAAATTAGCGAAAAAAAAAGGGTGTAATTATCACCCTATAGCAAAAAAAAATTATTTTTAAAATGGGCCAATGGGGTCGAGTGAGGTATCAAATTGAAGGTGAGGAGAAGGGCTATCTGATGCACTGGGTATGGGATTGAAATATCGGCATTCTGCGCATGCGCGGCAGTGAAGGGTGTAAATTATCACCCTATAGCAAAAAAATTGTTTTAAAAATGAGCCAATGGGGTCGAGTGAGGTATCAAATTGAAGGTAAGGAGAAGGGCTATCTGATGCACTGGGTATGAGATTGAATTAGGGTGATTCTGCGCATGCGCGGCAGTGAAGGGTGTAAATTATCACCCTATAGCAAAAAAATTGTTTTAAAAATGAGCCAATGGGGTCGAGTGAGGAATCAAATTGAAGGTAAGGAGAAGGGCTATCTGATGCACTGGGTAGAAGATTGAATTAGGGTGATTCTGCGCATGCGCGACGGCCTAAAGGTATGAAAATACACGTATTGGAACTATAATGGTCACGGTGGAAACAATGGCGTATGGTAGCCCAGTGACGTTGATAAATGGCCCTGACACGCTCATCTTCAGGCAAGACTTCAACCGGAAGTGCGGCTGGATCCAAGGGAAAATATTCTCCACGTCTCATGCTTTTCGTCTCATACAAGCGGATAGGCAGGCAGGAGGACTGGTTGGCGGGCTGGCTGGCTGGCTGATCAAGTCAGGTCAGGTAAGTCAGATTGAATACACCCCTTTCCCTAAAAATCAACTCCTTTTATACATTTTACTACTCGCGGCCATCTTGTACCCACCTCCCACATCCGCGGCCATCTGTACCCACCTCCACATCTTGGCGGCCATCTTGTACCCACCTCCCACATCTGGCGGCCATCTTGTACCCACCTCCCACATCTTGGCGCCATCTCAGCCCTTACCTCCCCCACATCTTGGCGGCCATCTTGTACCCACCTCCCACATCTTGGCGGCCATCTGTACCCAATTCTCCCACATCTTGGCGGCCATCTCTTGTACCCACCTCCCACATGCGGCCATCTTGTACCCACCTCCCACATGGCGGCCATCTTGTACCCACCTCCCACATCTTGGCGGCCATCTTGTACCCACCTCCCACATCTTGGCGGCCATCTTGTACCCACCTCCCACATGGCGGCCATCTTGTACCCACCTCCCACATCTTGGCGGCCATCTTGTACCCACCTCCCACATCTTGGCGGCCATCTTGTACCCACCTCCCACATCTTGGCGGCCATCTTGTACCCACCTCCCACATTTGTACCCACCTCCCACATCTTGGCGGCCATCTTGTACCCACCTCCCACATTTGTACCCACCTCCCACATTTGTGGGAGGTGGGTTGTACCCACCTCCCACATTTGTACCCACCTCCCACACATCACACATGCGCACTACCGCGCACACCGACCCACTTCCGCCACAAAACCGCCCCATTTTTTGTGCTGTGACGTCACACGCATGCGCAGTGGGGAGCATTTCTATCAATTTGTGTTTTGTATACTACTCTCGATTTATACGATGTCTGGCGCTGGGATAAACGTAGCCGTTATTTTTTTTGTTTCATGCATTTTTTTTATTTTAATTTTTTTTAACCCCATCTGACCTAGGCTTTTTGAAACTGTCCAGGCTTGAGTGGTATTTCGTTCGCCCGAAAAAAATGTTATTCTTTACCCTTGAGATAGTGGGACTGAAACTTACTGCATATGTCCCCTGCGTCAACCTCTATAACAGAATGTAAAAACAAATCAAGATGACCGCTGTGATGACGTCACGGTGACATCATTTTTTAAAAAAATATATTTTTGGTTGATTTTTCGGTCAGATTTTTCGATTGTTTCATTTGTGTAATTTATTCCCCAAAAGTCCAAGATAAATTAATAAGTAATAGTCTGATAAATTGGGTTTTGCATAGAGACATGATTTTGTTCAACTGGAGGAACAAAAAAGAATTCTGGATAAGCTACTGGATATGCTTCTGAGTATATAATGTATTTACCAACGTTGCGACGGTCGAAACCTGTTAAAAATCCTCCAAATATCTGAGATCCACACAACCAAATTCCACCTGTGATAGCCAAAAATAGGAAGGGTGGTCGGTCACAATTTTCAAACTTTGTCCCCGTTTGTAATCAAGGAACTATGTAACAGGAACGGGGTGAATACATTCTTGAACATTAATGACTTAGTATTAACCCTCACAATGTTAGTTTGTGTTCTTGTCATTCTGTACTAACACTTGTTTGGTGATTTAGGGGTAATAATGCTAAGTCATTAATATTCATAAATGTATTCGCCCAGTTCCCGATACATATAGTCCTTTGATTACAAATGGAGGCAACGTTTGAAAATTGTGCCAACTATCTTTCTCATTACAGGTTGAATTTGGTTGTGAATGATCTTCTGCCTTTTCCTTCAAGGTGGATTATTGTGGTTGTTATTATGGATCAGTTTGACCCAAGAAAAATTCTATGGCTATACAGTTCAATAAAGTAAGTTTCAGGGGTGATTTCATGTGAAATTCTCATCCACACCCTATTCACCATTTAGGGAACACTGACTAGGACCATCATTTGAACTGAAAATTTTAAATCTTCTTTTAAATCTAGCTTGGACCGTAACCTAACACATTCGGCAGTTGGAGAAATTAGTGTGCTATATAAAGTAAAAATAGTGAAGGATTGTGTTTGTGTTCGTGCACACGTAAACTGAATTCACAAAAAATGGGTGTGACCCAGTTATATAATGATAGAAACTATACATTACACACGGTTGACGAGTTTTCAATTGGATAGAGTGGTACAGTTCATGGACGGTGAACCAGGGGTGTGTTGTTCAGTGACAACGTATACAATATATACACCATGCCATTACTTCTGAAAAATATTCCTAGAAAAAAACGTCAAGTTCGAAACTGCAGTCTGAATATATAATACTCAAAGATGACAGTGAGACTCAAAGATGACAGTGAGCGACATAACTGTCTCCCCCGCTCTCTGGGATTTGAATCTGATACCATCATGGGAACATTTCAATGACGACAGCGGATATACTTTTCGGTAGATGTCCTTGACCCCATAGCTATCCATATTCCGGGCTTTCCGAAACTCATTCCCCAAGTGGAATATTGCCCGTTTTATTCTTTTACCGACCCAAGAACTATTCCAATCAAGTTCCAGGACATTTTACCGCAAAGAATGCCCGTCTGGGTCGGGAACAAATAGAGACAGTTACTGGACTTATAGTGATATTACCTACATCAGATCGGTCCGATGTCGAACATACCACGATTAATATTGTCAAATTGACTAGATTAGCTATAGTACAGACGTGACTGGCTTTTTGTGGTATACCCAATCGTTCTCATGGTCAGTTTGACCACATCGTATTTTCATTCACGCCCGTTCTGGGAAGATAATTGTCCACAACACTTCTATCAGCAGTAAATATTGGCTGTCATAAAAAGTTTAGACGTCGACATTTCTATCGGCTTCCGGCATTCAGATGTATGACAGCCACGGGAATAGGCGGTTAAGCCCACTGTGCACGTGTACAGGGGAGCAGACTTGTTTAGCACAGATGATGTTTAACTGGCTTAACCAGGTCAATATAACACTTACATTTGAATGGTATATAAGACCTTCATGAAAAGATATAGGTTAAAGTGAAATCTGTTGAATAGCTAACTTGCATCGCGAAAGTCTCCCGGTAAGCTGAACCCTTTCTGCTAATGTAATGCATGGCTTTGATGAAATTCAGTTTACATGGGTTTGTTCAGGTCTCCGAGAAGAGTGGTTATCCTATAATTTAAACAGACTCTCTTTTTCTGTATATCAAACAAATACATATTACCTTTATCGAGAGTATCGAGAAAGACTGGTATATTTATTCATATCATTCACCCTTGATGACTAAGTAAATATGATTTGATGCTTTTATAAGGGACGGCTTATGCCGTTCTTATACATGTATACGTACCATGAATTGAAGCAACGGAAACCCATACAAAATGGACCATTAAGTCTAATCTACCGGCCATGTATATCATCATTCAGCTGTGCTGTTTAACATCCTGTTAACATCCATTCACTGCTATGCACACTACATCTGCCCCAACCTTGATAAGCACGTGTCATTATATATATTATATACCGGAACTATGGGATAATCGAACGTATCTAATCCATGGTGAATTCGAATCTGCAATTCACTTGCTTCAGTTGAGAGTACACAAATGCAGAAGGATATATGAGCGTTGGTTCGAAGGTAGTTGTCTACTTTTTGTCCGATAAAATTAGGTCATAGCTAGAGTATGGTTAAAATGTGATCACCCCATTACTTGCATTGGGCACGTTACACGACCTATTTATAAGCGGACCAGAGATGTCAAACAGGATCCCAATTAATATCAGTAAAATTCAATGAAGTAGAGTTAATTTGTTTCTATTTTATAACTGAATCAATTTGAGATAATAATCACTCAATATAGAGATGATACATCGGGAATAAGGCGTTTATAGCAGAGTGGAAACGGAATCGCTCAAGTGCAACTTCTCTCAAAGAGGAGTGATTTTTTCGCTCACGACTAGGTATGTCCACTCTTACTTATTGAGTAAACAAACAAATCCTCAGACACAGTGAACCTAAAGACTAACAAATCTCGAATTGATACTATGGTCTTTGTCATTAACACGAAATCTAACGAGTATTTCATGTTTCAATGGGGTGTTGGAGGTCGGTGACCTTGTCTTGAACTGCTCACCTAAATTTTGGTTCCCGACACATCGCTTCCTACTCACAAAATAGAATTCGTAATTGTGTTCTGATTTATTATCTACCGTGACCTTGACCTTTGACCGCAGTAGGTTTCTTATTTGTCATAATCTTGAGGTGTTTATCAGTTTGCTCACAATACACATCGTTACACAGAAGTAGTAGCGCAGAAAAAGTTTTCAATAGTTTCCTGTCACGGTGTCCTTTGACACGTAGATCTCAATTTTTGTACCCAGCATATCGTCTCCCATTGATCTGCATCCACCAAAACAAATGAATTTCAATGTCCTAAATTTTGGGCCTTAGTGACCTTGACCTTTCACCTCAATTTTTCTTTGCGACACATCTTCTCTCAAATATCCATTCATATGTCGACTCATTAAACTTTGAGATTTTCAATAATTTCAAATTTGGAGCGTTTGATTTTGACGTTTGATCTATTTGAACCTGAACCTATATGATCATGACCCTTAGTTATCCTAGTGAATTTTGAGATAAATCTGTTAAATCCTAAGTTTAGGAACTAACTATCGAATGCTAGAAGGAGAAGCAGACTGTAATTCTGTATGGCTTCCCCAGCTCTAGCTGACGTGGCCCAAACAACGCTGGCGTATACGTATATGTGTGTCTATCCTTCAACACTATACGGTATAGCGTCCATGGACTATCGTAGGCTGTTGTCCTTGCATTTACTATATAAGAGATCTGAGTGCAACAATTAACAGCGCAGCCATTCAGAAGTATGAATGTTGGCAGGTAAAAGTTGACCCAGAGAAGGGCAGGTTTTCGCCATAGACAGGCTTGTATCGCCGAAACCGGTTGGGTACATTTAAAACACGACGTAAAGAGTTACACGTGTTTTTGTAATAAAATTGCGGTTCAATTCCCTTTTGTTATTTTTATTTTATTTATTTATTTATTATTATTTTTTTTTCGGAATATGCCCTTTGTATTCTTTCAGCGACTCGATAACTATTCTGATTATATAAATTCTGTGACATTTCAATCAAATCGTTTTCCTTGTGGACTGACAAATAAATAAACGAGAGATCCTGAAGGATCTTGGCGCCTACCATTGTCTGATAATTGTAAGCTAATGACAAGAGGATCTTTTTGTCCATTGTTACTAAGAACAAACAATTGATTTGTAAGTTTGTTTGCAGAATTTTGAATTTATTTTGATCGAGAAAAGGATACGGGAAAACACCAAGATATTATCTTTCTAAGTTTCTGGAGTTTCAAGATTTCTAGAAACTGTACTTGACATGTCGGTTGTTATAGTACAAGTGAAATGAGCAAAGTTAAAAAAGTCTGAAACTGGATGTCAGGTGGATCCTTCGTCTTCGTTTTGTAGTATTTTTTTTCCACGTGTCATCATTGTTTATTGTAAGCGAAGACAAATCTTTTTACCCCTCAGCCCATAGGGCTGTGGGGTCTTGTCGTTGCCATGTACGTACGTCCGTCCGTCCGTCCTAGCGTCCGTCCGTCAACATGTTCTTGTCCGCTGAATATCTGCAGATCTATGAAGTCGGGCCTGACCAAACTTTGGTGAGGGCTTCCTCAATGTTGACTGATGAAATGATTAGATTTTCAGATGGCTATGATGAATTCATGATTTGTTTTTATTTTTTATTATTATTTATTGATGGCTCAGCTTTTGCACTGTTATCTATGCCCATTGGTTGCATGTTTCATTGTGAATTTTGAAGGTTCCCTGATACAAGAAAGCCTGGTCCATTCAAGATTCTCATTGAATGAAGGACAACATTTTTCTTTAATTTTGCTATTAAATCATTCTATTCTAGATCATATGATTTATCCTAAAACTTTTGCATGAGCCATATTTGTGTCCACACATTTAACTGGTACAACATAGTGCTTCAATTTTTGCCACCAAACATGTTACTGTACCTTGGAAATTATTTAAAACGAGTGATTAGGAGAGCCCATTTTTAGCCCGACTCTGGGCGATTTTGAACCAGTTTGCATACCTGGAGCTTATGCCCCCCCCCCCCCCTCCAAAATAATGATACGGGTGGGCCTGTGTCAATCAGTGTGTTTACTTGTTATCACACTTGTGCAATGCATAAATTGCCACTGATAAAGCTACACTTTCTTGCATGCTGTAATCCCAGCACACCACTCACGTGAAACCGAAGTCTGTTATATACGGTATCAAGGGACTTTTTGCAGGTTCCGATCCCAAACTTTCAGTTCCTTTTCGTCATTCATTATTGAGGGTCCAATTTTTTTAAGTGAATTTCGGCGCAAAGAATCTGTGATCAATTAAAAGACAGAGGTTTATTAACATGAAATTCAATACCCAGCTATGCAATCGGATCGATATTGAGGCTTCCAGAAGCCTTTTCTATGAGTATTTCCGTTAGAAATCCTTTCAAATTGAACAACAACACTTTCGTTTTTTGTTTCATTTGAGTTTTCGGTGCCCATATGTTTTCTGAAACTAGATTGGCTCTAGATGCAACCCTGATCCTACTTGACTAAAAAAACACAGGCTGAGGGGTCCACGCACCTTTTAGGTGCTTGCCTGCAATTCATGTTGACACTTTGGCATGAGCTATGAAACATACGTAGGCCTACCTAAGATTTTATAATTAGAAACGAATGCTAATTCTGTTCTGCTTACTGGGCTACTTTAAGATATCTCTTTTGAGATACCATGCTCTAAAATAGCAAGATGGTACCGATACAGAACTTAATACTGAACTGAAGGGATACGGTCCCTGCAGTTATGTTGAAACTTTGAAAGTGTCTGTATCCTGATTATCTCCGTTGTAACCGACCCATCGGCAGAGGAAACGGTGGGGCAGTTCACTTGCAACGGCATGGACTAAAGTAAACTGATTTAAAACTTGAAGAAATACATTTTAGAATCATTTGAACTCCTTGATATAGATGGTGGAAGTATGGATATTCTCTATACTCAATATATAGAATATGCCCCACCGTTTGATCCGCCGACTCGTGTGATGCAGCGTCACAACTCGGGAATACCTTATTAATTTGAAACGTAACTTTGATTTTTGAATTGGACCACAAAAAGGTATCTTGCACAACTAGGCCCCATGGGGGACCGGGGTACCAAATTTCAGAAAGATCCATGAATTTGTTCCGAAGAATTCACGATAATGTTTCAAGGGGAAATTCAAGATGGCAGGCTGGCTGTCATATTGGATTATCGAATCAGACCAAAAAGGTATCTTGCACAACTACACCCAAATGGGAACCTGTGTACCAAATTTGAGAAAGAGCCATGCAGTAGTTCCTGAGAAATCGCGATAGCAAGGTTTCATGGGGAAATTCAAGATGGCTGCCTGGTGGACATATTGCATTTTCGAATCGGACCAAAAAGGTATCTTGCACAACTGGACCCCATGCAGTAGTTCCTGAGCAATCGCGATAACAAGGTTTCATGGGGAAATCCAAGATGGCCGCCTTGTGGCCATATTGGATTTTCGAATCGGACCGGAAAAGGTATCTTGCACAACTAGACATCAAGTGAAACCCGTGTACCGAATTTGAGAAAAATCCATGCAATAGTTCCCGAGAAATCGCGATAACAAGGTTTCATGGGGAAATCCAAGATGGCCGCCTTGTGGCCATATCGGATTTTCGAATCGGACCAAAAGAGGATCTTGCACAACTAGACCCTAAGGGGAACCGGTGTACCAAATTTGAGAAAGATCCATACTGTAGTTCCCGAGAAATTGAGATAACAAGGTTTCATGGGGAAATCCAAGATGGCCGCCTTGTGGCCATATTGGATTTTCGAATCGGACCATAAAAGGTATATTGCACAACTAGACCCCAAAGGGAACCTGTGTACCAAATTTGAGAAACATCCATGCAGTAGTTCCTGGAAAATCGCGATAACAAAAATTGTTTACGGACGGACGGACGCCGGACGAGGGACCACGGACGAAAAGTGATTGTGGGCTAAAAATATAAACAGTCGGTTGCTAAATTATAGTGAAATAATCGTCGACATTATCTCCATGAGATCGGCTTTATGCTCAACGCTATATAGACGATCTTCTCATTGTGGATAATCGCTATATAATTGACGCAGTGAAGGATATATATCCACCTTCACTGGATTTGAGGGAAACTACAGATAGCCCTACAGGCACATCTTATTTAGATCTCTATCTCTATAAAAATGAACGGGCATTCTCTCTCGTCGACTTTATGACAAAAGAGATGATTACAATTTCGACATCGTAAACTATCCCTTTCTGGATAGTAATATTCCAGTGGGACCTGCATATGGCGTATACATATCTTGCTTAGTAGCATTTGCTAGATCCTGTGTTAAATGTGATGATTTTAACCAACGTCACAAAACATTGTTGCAGAAACTTATAAAACAGGGATATTCCACCAAGCGCCTCCACTCAAAGTTTCTCAAATTTGGCGATACATATCGCATGCTGATAGCAAAATACGAACGTAGCGTGCGAGATCTATGGCGCTACGTTTCGTAACTTGTGTCTAATTCCGCTTAACCCGGGGCTAGGGGCCGTATGAACCCATGTACTTCAAGATCCTCATGGTACTCATATGAACAGGCACAATCAAAGCGTGACTGAGATACATCATTCTTTAGATGACGACTTTACAACGAATATTATGGATTAAGAATACTGATCAGCGATACGGATTTGATCTTTTTGGAACATCATGATGTCTTGCCGGTATCATTGAGAACTGTTGACCGCTTCTCTCTTGGAGGAAACAAGCCTATGTTTATGTATACTATGATTGTCTTTTTGAATTTGGTGCTAATAGTGTTATATGGAATATGGAATAGGTCTTTGGATTATTGACGCGGATATTCTCTAATGGACGACGGCCGGATTATGAATGACGGACTAGACGCTTGTAATTATGCTGAACCACTGTGGCTGAACATAACGCGAACGATATCGCTGGTTTCGTTGGATATATAGTATGATACAGACGCGACTGGCCTAATCGTTCTCGTAGCCCTTTTGATCACATCGTATTTTCTGTCACGTTCGTTCTAGATAATGTTTACAATTCTTCTAACAGTGAAAATACATTGTGTTGCGTGTATGAAGTGTCGCAGAATTTCATTGCTTGCGTCATCTGACCGACATATATGTACACATGAAATGTGTCATATGTCAAGGTAATGGATAATGGCACATCAACTAAATGAACAGCTAAACTTTTGCCACATTCCACCAGGAGCAAACACATGTAATTCAAAATGCACGAGGAGTAAAGGACTAATTATATCCTGACCATCTACGACGCGAGTTCTAATCTAGTTACTTAATACTCCTTTTAAAAAAGTTGAGTGAAATTTCACTCAAGTAAGAGTGGATGGAAATTGATCCCACTCAATACTTGAGTGTGATTTCTACTCAACTTGAGTTAATTTTCACTTAATTTGAGTTAAATGCACTCAACTTGAGTGACATTCACTCAAGCATAAGAGTGGAAATTGAGTGGTTTTAACTCAAGTTGAGTGAAAAGTTACTCAAACTTGAGTGAAACAGCTCACTCGAGTTTTTTTAGAGAGTACGTATTCGCTTAGTAATAATAATAATGATATTAGAAATTGAGGGAGCAAACAGAGACAGTTACTGGACCGGATCGGTTCGATGTCGAACAAACCACGAATGATATTGTCAAATTGATTAGATAAGCTATGGTACAGACGTGACTGGCTTTCGTGGTGCACCCAATCGTACTCGTGGTCATTTTGACCTCATCGTATTTTCATTCACGCCCGTTCTGGGAATATAGCAGTCTACAACACTTCTATCAGCAGTAAATATCGGCTGTCATAAAAAGTTCCGATATCGACATTTCTATCGGCTTCAGGCATTCAGATGTAGGACAGCTTCGAGAATTCGGAGAGCATGCGTTACAAACCTCGTTCCCATCTCGTTGGACAGGTTCCGGTTCTGGAACTCCAATTTTCAACACTCTCGCAGTCTCGAGAAGTCGGCGTTCCTTACTATTCTCATGTGTTCGCATACGACATGGAATATATTTTCGGAGCAGATGTGTGTCGAAGTAGCATTTACATTTTTCTCGTCTTGGGAACTTGACCCGATCTTATCCAATGCAATGAATTCTGGGGACCCCTGCTCCCCGAATAGGCGGTTACGCCCACTGTACACGGCCTAACCCGATAACATTTACCATTAAATGGCAAAAAATACCTTCATGAACAGATATTGGTTAAAATGAAATCTGTTGAATGGCTAACTTGCTTTGCGAAATCTCTCGATAAGCCGAACCCTGTGTGCTAACTGAATGTGATACATAGCTTTGAAGAAATTCAGTTTATATGGCGAGTTTGTTCAGGTCTCCAAGAAGAGTAGCTATCCTATAATTCAAATAGACCGTCTCTTCTGTATATCAAACACCCGCTTAAGTAATTAGCCGGGTATTGCGAAAGATTGGTATCATTGGCTCTTGTCTGATCGAGTAAATATGATTCGATGCTTCCATAAGGTATGGCCATTGTTGTTCTTATACATGTATACATACCGTATATTGAAGCAACGGAAATCCATACAAAATGGACCATTAAGTCAAATCTAACGGCCATATACATCATCCTTCACATGTACTGATAACATCCATTCACTGCTCTGCACACTGCATCTGTCCCAACCTATGATGCGCAGGTGTCATTATATATATTACTCGGAACTATGGAATAATCAGGCGGATCTGAACTGAATTCGAATCTCACGTCCCTTACTCCAGTTGAGTAAACAAATGCAGAAGGATATATCAGGGCTGGGTCGTGCTTTAAAATCAAGTTAACGGTCTTTCATTTGATCCATACAACTAGGTCATAACCAGCAACTGTAAATTCTAAACTCCTTGCAAGAACACACTCCGGTATCACCGTCCCACTCTCAATGGTGAAAAATGTGATGACCCCATTACATGCATTGAGCAGGTTACAAAACCCTGTTTGAGGGAGCTACTGTGTAAGCGGACGGTAGTTGTCAAGCATGATCCCACTTAGTTTGAGTAAATTTCAGTGAACTCGAGTTATTTTGTTTCTATGTCATCACTGAATCGATTTGAGTCAATAACCACTTATTGTTGAGATAATAGATCGAGAATAAGGCGCTTAAAGCTTAGTGGAAACGAAATCGTTCATGTGCAGCTCCTGTCAAAGAAGAGTGACTTTTTTCATTCACGACTAGAGATTTCCACTCTCACTGATTTATTGAGTAAACACACAAGTCCTCAGTCACAGAGAACAAAAATCGAATTGGTACCATGGTCTATGTCACTAACACGAAATCTAACGAGTATTTCATGTTTCATTTCATTTCATTTCATTGATTTCATTTATTCACCAAAATAAATGATATGAATTTAACAATAATGCAGTAAAGGGGTAAAATTTAAAAGTTTTAAGCCCGGTGAAAATTATTAAATTATATAAGGCCAATTTTTAATATATAAACAAAAACTACACAAATAAAGTATAATTGTGTTCCAAACACGAACTTTCCGAATATAGTACTTATAGAAAAAGATGGCATGATTTTCAAGTATATGTTTTTAATACGAGATTTAAAAAGTGACATAGAATTGCCGCATTTGAGATGAGAAGGTAAATTGTTCCAAACGTTTGGACCTTTTATTCTGGTGGTGTACATGGATAGATCAGAAAGATAAGTAGGACGATAAAGATTCAACCCGGACTGCCTAGTCGGATATGTGTACCAGCGAAAGCTTTGTAGAAAATGACTTGTATTTTACTGGAATTAGTTCTGAATGATTGCAAATATTTTTAACAACAAGTAACAATAAATATTCGTTCAATTGCTTTATGGATTGTATTTTAAGGCGAGCAAAGAGAGGCGCTGTACGTTTCAATTTTACTGAGCATGTAATCAACCGTATTGCCTTTTTTGGACGATTTGCAGTGGTTTAAGATTGCTTGCATGAGTATTTCTTATGAATATGAATTTAGTTTTCATTGTGTGATAGTTTGTTACACAAAATCCAATCATATAATTTGCCTAGCTCTTTTGACATTTACTAATAGCCTAGGATCGTCATTGGATAGGATTGCGTACGTATCATCTGCAGAAAGCAATACCGCCATTCCCTTTCTTACGGCATCAATACCATTAACATATATAAGGAATAGAACTGGACCTAAGAAAGATCCTTGTGGCACACCACATGAAACGGCCTGAAATGTAGAGATGGTATTGTTACATGTATATTGTGTACATTGGGCCCTCGATGATAAGTAACTATGAAACCATTTATTAGAAATGCCTCTAATGATTTGATTTTTGAAGTAGTATCATGTGATTAAATGTATCAAAGACGACTGACAGATCAAGAAAAATGGATATTCGACAGTTTTATTATTTTTTCTTTCTTCTCGTGATCATACTTTTCAAGTTGCTTCTGGATATCACACGTCTGGACGCTTTTTTTTCCATGCTGAGAAATATTCATAACGTCGAACTGAAAGAAACTGACTATTGTTTTGTCAATTTAATGTATAATATTGAAATGTTAAATGGAATCTAATTCACCTTGATTTCTTTGAAAAATAGGGATAATACTAAATCTGACTGTTAGACGATCAAATTACATGGACAAGTTCTGATTTGTATTTGCATATATTTATCTGGGTCAAACCGAACCTAAGCTCTTCGGAGAGGAGACCTACTGTGATTTAATTTAATTAAAAAAATTACATCCAAAAAGCATGGATTTTATTCAAATAACGTCTTTATGGAATTGGTATAAAATTAGTGGCGCTAAAAATGTGATTCATAAGATATTCATGCAGATAATTTCTTCTTAAATAATGAATAATGAAAATAAATTAAGGTAATTGATCGGTTGACTATGTGACGTACTTCGATTTTATCATTAGGAAAACGAAATAGAAATGAATTATAATTTTTTACTATTTTTGTTGTGGCAGGGTAAAAACTGCATGCACTAACAATTTCGTTAAGTGAATGGAAAGGAACCTTATTTCCATGGGAAAATAGGTTGTAAAATTTATTCTGTATATGGATAAGTAATACATATTGGTAGCTGTTGGTGAAATGTATTGCCTTTTAAATCTGCTAAATATGCATGGAGACTCTAGTGGAGTTGTCATATTATCATCATTCAACATGAACTTGATTATGGTTTGAATTGTTTTCCTTCTGTGAAATTTGATTATCAAATCCAAACACTAAATAATTTACTATATAATGATTGGTGCTGAACCACGGTACCGGAAGGATTATATAGATTTTTACCAGTAGGATGAAAACTATGCCACTTTTGAATGTATACTATATGATTGATTTTTGTATGTTTCAATGTTTTTTCTTTTCTTTTGTTTTTAGTCTTTTGTCACACGATATACATGTACATGTATTTTGGGAATGTAGTGTTGATCCGTTGAATTTAAATCCATTTGTACTGGGAAATGGCTGAATGTGTGACGATAGCATCTGTCAATTGTAGGGGACTGGGTGACAAGTTGAAAAGAAGGGATATTTTACATCGTTTGCATACAAAAGGTTATTCTATATGCTGCTTGCAGGACACCCACTTTGATTCCGACTTAGAAAAGAGAGTACGCTCTGAATGGGGTTCTGAGTGCTATTTTAGTTCAGGTGATAGTCAATCGCGTGGTGTAGCAATACTTTTTAACAAGAATTTTGAGTATAAGGTCTTTAGAACTAAGGAAGACAGGCGTGGAAACCTCTTGGCAATTGATATTCAAATTAATGATACTAGACTAACGCTGGTCAACATCTACGGGCCGAATACCGACTCGCCTGAATTCTTTAAAGAACTTCAGACTATTATACAAGATTTTGAAAACGATTACTCGATTGTATGTGGTGACTGGAATCTGGTATTGGATCCGGATATCGACACACAGAACTATTTACATGTCAATCACCCACACGCACGAGATACTGTACTGAACTTGATAGAAACTGAGGAATGGATAGATCCATGGGAAGTGTATGGGGAAGGAAAATGTAGGTTTACTTGGATGCAGAAAAAATCATTCAAACAATCTCGTTTGGATTATTTTTTATTATCGTCAGACTTTATTCCTTTTGTAGACAATGCGGAAATCCATCCCAAATATAAATCAGATCATTCCCTTACAACTATAACATGTAAGTTTTCGAAATTCCAACGGGGTAGGGGCACATGGAAATTCAACAATTCTCTTTTAAAGGATGTTAGATATGTAAATGAAGTAAAATCTGTTATAAATACTACTGTGGAACAATATTCTGTAGAAAAAAACGGAAAATGATATTATTTTATCTGTAAACGATCAACTGTTTTTTGAAATACTATTAAATGAAATTCGTGGTAAGACAATGGAATATGCAAGTCGAAAGAAGAAAGAAAATGTTAAAATTGAAAAGGAATTAGAGGGTAAAATTAGAGATTTAGAAGGGAACTTAAATGTTTTGAATATAGATACAGATATACAGTCATTAGATGAACTGAAACGGGATTTGGAGCAATTTCGTAATAAAAAAAATGGAAGGAGTAATGACACGTTCCCGCGCCAGATGGATAGAGCATGGAGAGAAGCCAAGTAAATATTTCTGTTCTTTAGAGAAGAGAAATTATATAGATAAAACAATTCCTCGTATACAAAAGGATAATACAATAATAACTGGTCAACGGGAAATTCTTGAAGAAGTAAAATCTTATCAAAATTTGTATGAAAAAGATACCTCTATAGACGATGCAGATCTGAATGATTTATCAATAAGAAATGTCAATAAACTGAAAAATGAAACCTCGGAATCTTTAGAAGGGCCGATAACTGTGATTGAAGCATTAGCGGCTTTGAAGAATTTTAAAAATGAAAAATCGCCCGGTATGGATGGTTTTAGTGCGGAATTTATTAAATTCTTTTGGATTGATATAAAAATATTTTTAGTCAAATCTATTAACTATGGTTATCTACATAACGAAATGTCTATATCACAAAAACAAGGATTGATCACTTGTATTCCAAAAGGGAACAAACCCAGACAATTTCTAAGTAATTGGAGACCAATAACATTATTATATGTTACATACAAATACATACAATTCTATCCTAATCCGAAAGATATGATTATTAGAAATTACAAAGATAAGTTAAAAGATACTAAAGAATTGTTAAGTCACTGGAGCAAGCGCTCGCTTACCGTATTAGGTCGAGTTACAGTAGTGAAGACCTTGGCACTGCCCAAGCTAAATTTACTTTTTGCATGTCTACCCAATCCTCCGTTATCTGTGATTGATGATATTCAAAAATTATTTTTTAGGTTTATATGGGGTGTTAATATTGACAAAATTAAAAGAGCACAAATGTATCAAAGTTATGAACAAGGAGGTGTCAAGATGGTAGATGTACGGTCATTTATGTATTCTATGAAAATAACATGGATTCGGAGATATATTTCGAACAACAATTGGAAGGATATATTTCTTAAAAACTGTAATATTCCTTTAGACTTCATAGAAGTTGGGAAAATCAAATTACAGAAAATTGTAGAAGAGAATATAACTAGTTTGTTTTGGAAAGATGTTTTCCATGCTTGGAGTGAACTGCTACCAGCTATCAACATAAGAGAGCAAAGAACTCAGTGTATTTGGTTGAACGACGGTATTAAGATTGCTGGGAAACCAATATTCTACACCAAGTGGTTCACCAGAGGGGTGAAATATGTAAATGATCTCATAACATGTGAGGGTGGCTTCATGACGCTGCAGGAATTCAGGAATATTTATGGTATAGAAACAAACTATCTGCAGTATCATGGAATCGTCCAAGCTGTTAAGTGTTACATGGGAAATAGTTGTAAGAATACCCAAAGGTGTGCTTATCCATGTATTCCTGATCAAATTCCTTTATTGCTGATAAGTCAAAAGGGCTGCCAAGATTTTTACAAGATATATGTAGGAATGAAATCTGTAACGCCAGTATCACAGGTAAAATGGGAAAAATACTTAGATGTTTTCGATATTGAGTGGAACAAAGTGTACTCGAGACCATTCAAATGCACACTCGACACTAAGCTTAGATGATTCCAATTCCGTCTAGTGCATAAAATATTGGCCACCAATAAATTCCTGTATAACATAGGTATTGTTAATTCTCCCAACTGTGATTTTTGCCAGGAAGTTATCGAGGATTTACCTCATATATTTTGGCATTGTCCGGTTGTAGCAGCCTTTTGAATAACGTTAGTGAATGGTTTAGATCAGTTAATATTTATCTCTATTTGTCTGAAAGAGTGTTGCCACTTTGAGTGGAAAAAACTGATTATATATTCAATACAATACTTATTGTTATAAAATGGTATATATATCAGTCTAAAAGACGAAAACAACGTCCTAATATCAATGCATGTGAAAAGCAGATAGAATTTTTGTATAATACCGAAAATGTTATTTTTCGGAAAAGTTGTGAATATCAAAGGTTTGAAAACCGATGTCAGTTTAATTGTCTTGTATTTACCTGTATGATTTATTTGTGGCAAAATAAATTTCTTATAAAAAAAAACAAAAAACTCGTCCCTCCTTGCCCTGTACCTTTCACAATATAACAAGACATGTTTCATATCTTCCATAACCCCACACGTTTTACACCTTTTCTCTTCCAGACTTTTCATCCTATTCCTTGTGGCCAATATCGCCGCCTGAATTTTCCACTCGCAACTTCCACTCTCTACGCGCCATGTTGGTGACGTCACGGTAATATGTGTGCTGAGCCGTTTGCAATTGAACATGACGCGAAGAGAGTGGAAGTTATCGACTGGAAAATTCAGACGGCGATATATATGCGTTACTATTTCACAATAGTGCGCAAGATTTTAAAATAGTGCGCAGGAGGGGATAGAGATTAGATGTACGGCAGTTTCCGAGGTGGGTCATGATAATAAAATTATCTAAATCCCCCGCTGGAGGTGACTGGGGCCGACCTATAGCCCTCATACTCGCGAGGGCTATATATTATTTAGCTACTCTCAATGGTGCACAATTCTCAGATGGTGGGCGCATTCTGTGACTCCGTGTGTAAGTCCTACCCTGCCTATAAGAACTATTTACAATTAGTTGCATCAGCTGTGTCCTCTACACAAGGGTTTTAAATAAGATAACCATGTTTCTTGTTTGTGTTGTACATATTAATTCTACCTACCTTACCACTGTATATATAGCTGCCTTTACTGTGCACCAATGAGGCGGATAATTAATATTGATCGATCGAATAATCGCCGTCTAATATCTCAAGCATAAAGAGAACAAACAGCAATTTGAGAATATAGCAACATGTGAATTTATCTCGTAGCACAAGTGAAAAATACCCATCGAGTTAAGAGTGGATTTACCCATAAACAACTAGTCACACTGGAACGCAAATGTAATACGGAACTAGCTATGATAGTGACTTCAAGATGTTAATGGGTCGGACATTTACCTTTTGGTCGCACTGAATCACGGATAACACCATATAGACACAAAACCTATGTCTGGGCTTGAGATATGTCACCGAAACGTACCATCAAGTTGCTCCTTTTCAGAATTTGATGTAACCTTGGTGTGACAATTCAACCACCTCACTCTGACATAATAATACCCCAACCAACAGTAACATTTTCGGACAGGATTTCCGCCCAAGCAGCACACCACCGGAAGTGACATCATAAGCGATGTTTGTAGAACGTTACGATTACTTTTCAATTCTGCATCATACCTCGGTTAACCTAAGAATGATCTGGACATTATTTTTCCCATAATGTGCAAGCATAAGAAAAGTAGTTCGCTCATGCGCAAAACTGGGGGAGTTGTTCGATCGGATTCAAACAGAACCACGTGTGTGCGGGGGCGTGTCCGTATATGCGATATTCACGTGGTAAACGTCGACTTCTACAATTGGGTTCCAGGTAGTCCGAGTTTCCCATGACCCTTCTCGCCAGACGACGGATAATTTCTGAGAGATTGTTTGGCTAGGGTCAGAGTTCTCTCCCATACAAAAAAAAACACAAAAAAACGCACGGGGTCGCGATACCTCATCCCATTAAAAATTATTTTTAAAATATATTCGGCCGTTCTACAACACTTAACTCACATACATTTATTAATGAATAATTTCCCTTCAGTGTCAACTCAAATTTATCCAGATCCGTTTCGTCTATTACATTATTAAAAACAATTTCATTTCATTTGCGTCAACGAAACCACAACTGACCCAGTTTTCCGTTTGAAATTAGGTAGGAGTTAAAGGAGCTAAAAGAATGTGAATGATGCATAAAGGGTCATAGGAAGCTCGGACTAGGGTCAGGGGTAGAGTGGAGTGAGCCTGTGGAACGGGGGGTGAGTGAGTGAATAGGGGTTAACGTCGCTTTCAACATTTTTCCCGCTGTATCACGACGGGGAGGGGAGGGACAGGAGCGAAAGTACCTACTGGCAACAGAGCGGATAAATTTTGAAGCGTGCTTTGGAGACTTGCTAAATTACTGGCGCAGGAGAGTGTATCACAGAACATCAGTGTAAAGCGGTGCCCCATTGAGGCTTTGTGTAACATATTACAAGTATGTGTGTCCACAATTTGGTTTCTGCTTGCCGATTTTTTTTTCGATTTCCGTGACTGATTGTCGAAAATTGACGAGTCGTTTCATCCCAGATTTACGCGAAAACATCCGCTGAATGGGTCTAATTTCCTTTGTGTTGATTAATGTTCGTTGTAAATTATATCATAGCTTGAACCCTGTAATAGGAATTGCCACGCCCCCTCTCCCTATATACATCCATGACAGCTGGAGTTTCTGAGTCTAACAAAAAGACGATGTATAAAGTCGATTCCCTGGGAATGGAAGTGTGTGATGTGGAGGGGGCAGAGTTAGATACAGAGTCTCACAGCGTCCTTAAAAAGGACATAACTATAAAATCAAATGACCATTTTTCCACAAAATCAAATGACTTTATTTTAGAAAACTCATGGATTAAAGTGAATATCAGGGGCAAAAGGCACAGTAGTTTGTGTAAAACACTCAAAGAACACAAACTGACAATGTTTTGGCATGTTCAAAACCATTTGAGTGATATTAGCCATTTTGCAAAATTAGTTTTTTCAAATAACGACAAAGCTATTTTCAAAGCAGAACTTTGGCGAAAATCCTGCATCTAACCCGGGGGTAATAGCATGTGGATTCTGGGGTTTAGCGCGAACACCAGATTGCATGTTTTGCTTCGACACCTGATTATTATTCAGTTTAAAGATACTTTTCAAGTTGATCGAAACTAACCTTGTTTTGTTTGTACTGTACAGAATTATCTTTAACAGGTTATGAGGTAAAAACGGTCGTTTTTGCTCAATAAATCAGTTCACTTAATGAATTCAGCAAAATCGTTTTGAGGCGCACACAGACATATATATCCGCATCGAATGGTAGTGAAACAATTAATTGCCATCTAGCTAATTGGAATAATAATAGGACAAACGTCTGTCGTGCTGTTTAAACAACTTTGACTGGTTCTCCAAATGGCAAATTAATTTTTGGACATGAAACAATAGATTAATGCGCCTGAAGTTTTGAAGCATTGGTTAATTAGGAATCAAAAGTTTATTGGGCAAAAACGACCCTTTTTACCTCAATTTTAGAGAGCGGGATCGCCCTACCATGGTTAAGCTGACTTCATTATTATCCATCGCATTTGCCGACCACGCTTATATTCCTGTAAGATACTACTTTTTAGTACATCTGATAAACGAAAGTGATCCGTCCTAATTGTAGCTCATTTGTCCGCCGTATGGAATCTGATGAAATGATCCATAATGGCGGACTTGAACTGAACAAAGTGAATTGGCTCAATTCATTTTATAAATATCCCGATAGGGACACACATATGTGCCATTTTTACGTAATTTCATTGATATATTTGCTAAAACTGACCACTCTCGAACGGCAAAAACAAATCTATCCCATTCCACGATAAGTTGACGGTACCTGGTTAAGAAAATAACACCATAATGAATACTAATGACTCTATTTACAGATTTACCAAGACGGAAACATGGAAAGTCACACTGAGAAGAAATCCTTTGGGTGTTCACAAAGATCGAACCTGAATGCACACATGAAAATGGACAGTGGGGATAAAACGTTGATGTGTCCAATGTGTGGTCAAAGATGTAAGGGAAAGTGGCATCTGGAAATGCACATAAGAACTCACACTGGAGAGAAACCCTTCAGGTGTCAAGTGTGTGATCATAGCTGTGCTCAAAAGGCCGGTCTGGAAAGGCACATGAGAACTCACACTGGAGAGAAGCCGTTCAAGTGTTCTATGTGTGATTATACTTTCACAAGTAGAAGACATATCAAAGATCACGTGATGAGAAGTCATACCGGAGAAAAACCATTCAAGTGCTCAGTATGTGGATTTAGATTTACAGCACAACAAAGTTTGACAACACACATGAGAATTCACACGGGAGAGAAGCCATTCAAGTGTTCAACGTGTAACTTTAGATGTTCACAAAGGGGCAATCTGGCGAATCACGTGAGAACTCACACAGGAGAGAAACCATTCAAGTGCTCTCTGTGTGACTACAAGTGTGCGCGACAGCATCATTTGACCGACCATGTGATGAGAAATCACACTAAAGAGAAACCCTTGAAGTGTCTTTTGTGTGAATTCCGTTGTGTAAAACAAGACGAGTTGACATCCCACACCAGAATTCATACTGGGGAGAAACCATATGAGTGTTCATTGTGCGAGTATAGATTTGCAGTGAAGTCAAGTCTGACGACACACATGAGAATACACACTGGAGAAAAACCCTTCAGCTGTTCTCTCTGTGAATACAAATGTGCGCAAAAGTCGTACTTGAAGATTCATATGAGAATTCACACTGGAGAGAAACCATTTAAGTGTTCAATATGCGAGTACAGAAGCTCGGCCCACACGGCCCTACGAACACACATGACCACTCATACTGAAGCGAAGCCCTTCAAGTGTTCATTTTGCGAGTACAGGTGTGCATTGCAGCAAACTATGTTGACTCACACAAAAACTCACACAGGAGAGAAACAGTTCAAGTGTTCGATATGTGACTACAAGTGTATTGGAAAGTCAACATTGACGAAACACATGAGAACTCACTCTGGAGAAAGACCATTCAAATGTTCCGTGTGTGACGATAGGTTTAAACAGCGACAGACCATGATACAGCACCTGAGAATACACACTGGAGAGAAACCATTTAAGTGTTCCATCTGCGGACATGAGTTTACACAACAGGGGAACCTGCAGAAACACATCCTTATTCATTCCGGCGAGAAACCATTCGAGTGTTCAACTTGTGATTACAGGTGTACTGACAAGTCAAAATTGGCCGTACACACGAGAACTCACACTGGAGAAAAGCCATTCAATTGTTTAGTGTGCGATTACAGGTGTATAACACAGTGGCAATTGAAGACCCACATGCTAAAACATACTGGAGAGAAACCATTCAGGTGTCCCATTTGCGGACAGGAGTTTACAAAACAGGGGAACTTGCAGACACACATGCTCATTCATTCCGGCGAGAAACCATTCGAGTGTTCAACTTGTGATTACAGGTGTACTAGAAACTCGGGATTAGTCGGACACATGAGAACTCACACTGGCGAGAAACCTTTCAAGTGTTCATTGTGCGATCGATGTTTTACTGACAAGGGTCCTTTGACAAAACATATGAACACGCATTCTGGAGAGAAACATTGAATTCGTATATATCCATATTGGTTAGGAACCATTCGAGTGCGTATTTCTGTTCTTTGAACTCCTGAGAATCTATACAAGGCATAACATTTAAGTATTCATTGTACGACTAAAGGTGTACAGGAAAGTCTAGTCTGATGGTACAGATGAGAATGCATATTGGAGAAGAAAAAAGTGTGTAGCATTTTTAATATGTTAGTATATGTTTGCAAAAACGGAACAGAAATATTCACATACAAATACACAAGCAAAGAAATGATTCAACTGTTCAATGTGTGAGTATAATAATACTAATAGAAGCATACATCGGAGTGGTGCACGCACGCACATGACAGCTCCTACTGAATAAGCCAATTAAGTGTTCGTTATGTGAGTACATGTGTGCACGGCAACAGATATCAGTAAGGCACATGTAGACTCACAATGGCGGGAAGCCATTCAAATGTTCCAAGTGTGAGTAGCGGTATCAACATTCAGTGACACGGCACATGAGAACACACACTCGAAAGGAACCATGCGAGTGTTCAATTTGTGGATGCAGGTGTACTGAAAAGTCAAAATTGGCCGTACACACTAGAACTCGCACTGGAGAAAAGCCATTCAATGGGGTTCGCCACGTCGAAATGACGCATGCCCATGCCGTTTTTCTGGACGTCACAAAGGCAACGTCATAATTCAAAGACGTTATCATTGTTCGTTTTATGACGCCACATCTTCTTTACCTGTTGGAGCACTAGCGCCGCCTAGTGTGGCTGGCGATCCCCATTGTTTCGTATGCAATTACGGGTGTATAAGACAGGGGCACTAGAAGACCCACATGATGAAACACACTGGTGAGAAGCCCTTTAAGTGTTCCTCATGCGATCCCTGTTTCAAAAAGAAGTGTTTTCTGGAAAAACACAAGAAAACCCATACTGGAGAGGACACATTCGAGTGTTGAATGTGTGAGTATATAGGTGTACACAACATTACAATAGTCCGTGCAGTTCATTGAATTCGTTTGAATCCACACTGTAAAGGTAATATTCGAGTGTTAAAGGTGTGATAAGTTTTGACTGAACTCTTGTGAATCAACTCTGGTAAGGCGACATTTTGAATTGAAACTGAAAGGAACCATTCGATTGTTGAATGTGTGAACATTATTTCATTGAGCTCTTGTGAACCCACACTCGCACCATTCGATCATTGAATCTGTGAGCATTATTCATTGGACAGGCCTGAATCCACACTGAATAGGAACCACAGCCTGAGTGGTTGACTGTTTTTTATTGAATTCTCATGAATCCACACTGGAATGAATCGTTCGAGTGTTGAATGTATTAGCATTATTTCATTGAGCTCTTGTAAACCCACACTGGAAGAAACCAAATGTTCCATCATTGGATGCGTGAGAATTATTCATTTAACTCTTGTGAATTAACAATAGAAATGGAATCTAAGAACACCATTCGACGTTTATAATTTCATTCTACTACAACTAACACTCGTTATTAATTGGAATCTTGTGAAGTCATATTGGAAGGGAACCATTCTAGGGTTCATTCCAGATGTTTTTGGAGCACCAATGGTTCGTGTATATATAGTAAAGTGTTCATATCGGAATCCAGAATAATACATATCAACACAGGAAATGTCTTCATTTATATAATTGAATTTTTGTCATTTTCATTACCCATTATTTGCATTTACCCCTGTTCTAAATTTGTATATCTTAAACCTTTTTTTGCAACATTTCAAATGAAATAAAGCTGATCGAGAAAACACTATCCGGGATGGACTCAGGTTTTACATGTTTTATGGCTCTGCAGTTTAAATTCACTGTCAAAATATTTTGAAAGCAGAAATATCTTAGCCTGAGCTCGTTTTAATGTATCCGTTGTGTAAATGCCTAATTATTAAGTCAACGCCGACATTCACTCCACGCCTATCATACAGCAAGTCCGGGCGTATTAGAATCCCCAACGGACCATTATGTATCAGGTCAAAGGTCCATGTACATGCAGTACTGTATACCATATTATAATAACAGGGGTAGTATTTTATCTCTATCGACCCCGTTGTTGTGCCAGGATATAACCTTTCAAGACCACCGATTTGTCTTTGCTTTTGGGCAAGCCCCGACTTGTCCTCACTTGTTGAGAATTCTCTGCCGGACGACCTGTGCCTGAAAGTCACGTGACCGGAACTGGATGCGCACGAGACTTATTCTGCCATTTCTCTATTACCAAGATAGAAATGTTTTACGATTTTACATTATGAGTACGGTATGGGAGTATATCTAATATCCAAGTTACATTTCTAATAAACCTTTTAGCAAGATGGTTGGAGGTGTGACGGTCGGATAATAGTTCAGACCTAACTCAGAAACTCTGGCTGTGATAGGTAAATATAGAGTAAGGGGGCGTGGCATTCCTATCACAGCTCTGAGCGAGGGTAGGTTAAATTTTCGCGATAAAAGCTGGCCTTCCGAAAAGTGTCTTTTCGCAATCTTACGCTGACGAAAATAACGAAACGGGAGATAAATAATATGCCAATTTGATACAGTTTGACCGACCTGAGCTTCTTTGTCCATATATCATCTCTCATGACTGTTTTGATTACAAGCGTCTAGTCCGTCATCCATAATTCAGCCGTCGTCCATTAGAGAATATCCGCGTCCATAATCCAAAGACCTATTCCATATTCCATATAACAGTATTAGCACCAAATTCAAAAAGAAAATCATAGTATACATAAACATAGGCTTGTTTCCTGCAAGAGAGAAGCGGTCAACAGTTTTCAATGATGCCGGCAAGACATCATGATGTTCCAAAAATATCAAGCCCCTAGCCCCGGGTTAAGCGGAATTAGACACAAGTTACGAAACGTAGCGCCGTAGATCTTGCACGCTACCTTCGTATTTTTTTATCAGCATGCGATATGTATCGCCAAATTTGAGAAACTTTGAGTCGAGGCGTTTGGTGGAATAGCCCTGTTTTATAAGTTTCTGTAACAATGTTTTGTGACGTTGATTAAAATCGTCACATTTAAGACAGGATCTAGCAAATGCTACTAAGCGAGATATGTATACGCCATATGCAGGTCCCACTGGAATATTACTGTCCAGAAAGGGATAGTTTACGATGTCGAAATTGTAATCATCTCTTTTGTCATAAAGTCGACGAGAGAATGCCCGCTTCATTTTTATAGAGATATAGATCTAAATATGATGTGCCTGTAGGGCTATCTGTAGTTTCCTCCAAATCCAGTGAAGGTGGATATATATCCTTCACTGCGTCATTTATATAGCGATTATCCACAGCGAGAAGATCGTCTATATAGCGTTTGGTGAATGAGAAGGAACGGGCTTTGAATGGATCGGTTTTTGAAAGCGCCTGCATATAGTCATATTCATAAGAGAACAGATACAGGTCAGCCAACAGGTGCACAATTAGTACCCATTGGAATACCTATATGCTGCTGATATATTGTGTTGCCAAATTTCACATAAATATTTTTAATGAGAAATTCAAGCAACTCTATAAACAAAGAAAATCCCATGAATGATATCTCTTGTATGTAGTAGAGCTAAAGAATGCTTTATGGCTTCCGACATTAATATATCTACGATCAGTTTTCTTGAACACAGATACTATTAATGAACTTAGACGGTCAATAAGGTCCTCATGAGGGATTGTAGTATAGAGAGTCGAGAAATCCCATGTGATGCTGACAAAATGTGTGAGAAAAACCTCGACTGATTTTTTTTTTTTTTTTTTTTTTTTTTTTTTTATTTCATGAGGATGACCTACGGGAACTGGTCCCATTTACAGGCTCCGACGGCACATGACATATAATAACGTAACGTAACAAATAAATAGTACATAAAAATAGAAATGAATGGATATATAAGAACATCATAGCACAATTAAAGCATGCAATGTGTATGCGGCATGTATATAAACATGATTATAAATATAAAACTTAGGATATATACAGTTAATAATGGGCATGTTAAATACTAAAACATAAATGTTGCTTTAAGAAATATAAGAATTCAATGTCTAAGATAGTAAAATGTGACGAATCTTTGACTTAAAAGATGTAGTAGGACTAAAAATATCAACAGAGTCGTTCGCGTTCACGATATCGTTAAGGTTGTTCATTGATCTGATCAAAGGGGAATATTTATGTACGTTTATTCGACTTCGTTTTGGTCTAAAAACAGGACAACTTCTTAAAAATCTAGATGGTGCGCTAAAATCTAATCTGGCTAAAATATATGGGCAGTTATAAGTATAGTTCACACATTTGTGTAAAAACATTGCATCTAAATATGCACGTCTACTGGACAATGATGGTAGACCAAAAAAGGAACATAGTTCCTTGTATCTATTGCCATCATACGGATGGCCAAATTTGAAGCATAAAAATTTAACAAATTTTCTCTGAACACGTTCTATTTCGTCAATATGAGTTTGTTGCCAGGGATTAAAAACAACTGAGCAATATTCTAGCTGGCATCGAACGTGTGATATATACAATGAGATTAGAGTTTTCTGTTCAGTAAAACCTTTACCATTTCTTTTAATAAAACCTAGCATTCTAAAACCTTTGTTTACCATAGCTCTAATATGAGTATTAAAATTAAGATCAGAGGTTAGTACGACACCAAGGTCTTTTGCACTGGTAACTCTTTCTAAAGGGGTGTCTTCAACATGATATTGCCACGCAATTTGATTACGCTTATTGGTAAAAGATATGGCTATACATTTAATGATATTGAGATAGAGCTTCCATAACTTACACCAGGCAGTCAGTCGATTAATGTCATTTTGTAATGATATACAATCCTCGAAAGTAGATATGATTTTAAAGATTTTTGCATCATCGGCATACAGTAAGCATTTTGAGTTCAAACATATACGAGGGAGGTCATTGATATATAGTACAAACATTAGCGGACCAAGTAGTGACCCCTGAGGGACACCTGATGTTACAATAGTCCAATCCGAACATTGACCGCTAATAACAACACGCTGTACTCTTGAAGAAAGATAGTTATCAAACCATTTCAAAAGTTTACCACAAAACCCATAGCTTTTAAATGATTCGCGCCTTTCTGGCATCTTGTAAGAATATGACCTTCGCTATTTTTATCTCGTGACCTTTCTGATCACGTGAATAAACACACGTCGCTATTGGTTTATAACCGGCATGGATCGATTTCTTGATGACGTGAGCCAAAAGGTCAACCTCACTCTGCGCATGTCTCTGTAAACTGTGGAGAAAGAAACACAACGGTTTTGTTGTCAAAATTCGTGTTTGAAGGCAGATTCCATCTAATTAAAAGAGTCATTAGGTGGTTGTCATAGTGCTGGAGATGCCAAATCATATTATTTATTCGATAAATTTTTGTTTGTGCCTCTGTCTCAATTCCCCACTCCGTGTGCAGTTAAAGATCCCGAGCGACTGAGGTTTTAATTAGTTATTTCCATTTCAGGCTCTATCAGTCATTCAGGCTAAGGAGTCCGATTCAGCAACAACAACCAAAAAAACAGACTCCTTAGTCGATGTTTTCGGGCTAAATTCAGACCGTGCTGCAGTAGGCAGGAAAATTCATACGAGCACTTGTTGACAAGTTCGTGAAAGAAGACACCGTGCTTCTGGTGATTTTTTATCAGTACCGGTATGTTGTTCACATTTGTGGTATATTTTCCTTTTTGTTTCAAGGGACGTTACCGTTATTGAAAGAACAATCCACCGTACTGTCCAAGAACTATTGTTGAAATATTCGTTGAATTTTGTAGCCGAGAAAAACAGCACCAGAAACATCCTTGCACCAGGGCGCGTATCGGACCTATGGAAGACAATGTTGCTCGGCTCGGGAGGGTGCCGAAGTTATGGCCGATAAACGTCAGTGGGGCCGTTTAAAGTGATACAATGGATGTGGTTGGTCACAGGATGAGTCGACTTCACCACTGATCGTTTGTTATGACATATACGGCCTCTTTGACCTTTGTCCGCAATATCTTTTAGAAATGATGACGTCACCCTATGTAATAGAACCTCGAAATGTTGTTAAACGTTTTATTAAGCGAAATATCATTTGGTAGATTCAGTTTGTTATACACTCTACAAAAAGATAGTTCATTAAACCCTACGGTAATAGTTAGGTGAGTAGTAGGTAAACCGCAAATTGGGTCCCATTCATGCAAATGAGATGACGTCATCGATGACGTCACAGAGCTCTCGTCCAATCAGAAGCCTTCAAAGTTATGCAAATGAGATGGTTTGGTTTTGTTTTTCGATGACGACACAGAGCTCTCGTCCAATCAGAAGCCGGCAATGTCCGGCCCTCTCCGGGGCAATAGATAGCCTTTATCTGCCCTTCCGAAGCATCCATGGCCTGTACAGGGTCCCCGACAATATCGCCATCTATTTGCCCATGATAAATGGGCAGTGTGGAACCCTCAGTTTCTCCATACAGTGGCAGCAGGTAAAGGGTCCTAGTGGGAATTGAACCCGGGTCGCTTTATCAAGAGGCAGACACGTTATCCATTAGGCCACGAGTCATATGATACAAACCAAGGTTGAAAATAGCATATATATGCCTACTATATGGCCCGTACTGGCCCACTGGCCAATGTTGAACCTAATGGGAAATTTACTCCTGGTCATTGTACTATGGGTTGTTTGCTTTTGTTTTTCACATCTCAAGACCTAGAACACGAGCTATTGGTTGAATTTTTTTTAAAAAGTCACTGTGCGCATGCGTAGTGGGTAAAGTGTATGGACATAGACGTTTTGGGATCCAGGTGGGCCACTATTGGTCCGATTGAGTCGAGTGAGGTATCAATGTGAAGCATACGGGAGGAAGCATTCGACGAGCTGGATATGACGTGAAACTGACGTCATTCTGCGCATGCGCAGTAGACAGGGTACGGAAATAAACGTTCTGGGGTACAGGTGGGCCGCTGTTGGGCCGATTCATCAAGTGAGGTACCATTGTAAAGCATACGCAAGGGAGCATCCAGCGGGATGGCTGAAACGTGAAACTGACGTCATTTTGCGCATGCGCAGTAGACAAAGGGTATGGAAATAGCCGTTTTGGGGTCTAGGTGGGCCACTATTCGGCCGATGGCATAGAGTGAGGTATCATTGTAAAGCATACGTGAGGGAGCATCCAGTGGGATGGCTGAAACGTGGAACTGTCGTCATTCTGCGCATGCGCAGTAGACAAAGACTATGCAAATAGATGTTTTGTGGCCTATAGGGGCCACTATTGGTCCGATTGCATCAAGTGAGGTATCATTGTAAAGCATAGGCAAGGGAGCATCCAGCGGGATGGCTGAAACGTGAAACTGATGTCATTCTGCGCATGCGCAGTAGAGAAAGTGTATGGAAATAGACGTTTTGAGGCCGAGAGGGGCCACTGTTGGGCCGATTGGGTCGAGTCAGGTGTCAGTGTGAAGTACTCGTGAGAGGCCATCCGACGGTATGGCTGAAACGTGGACCTTACGTCATTCTGCGCATGCGCAGTAGACAAAGGGTACGGAAATATATGTTTTGGGGTCAAGGTGGGCCACTATTGGGCCGATTGCATCAAGTGAGGTATCATTGTAAAGCATACGTGATGGAGCATCCAGCGGGATGGCTAAAACGTGAAACTGACGTCATTCTGCGCATGCGCAGTGTACAGGGTACGGAAATAAACGTTCTGGGGTCCAGGTGGGCCACTGTTGGGCCGATTGCGTCAAGTGAGGTATCATTGTAAAGCATACGCAAGGGAGCATCCAGCGGGATGGCTGAAACGTGAAACTGACGTCATTCTGCGCATGCGCAGTAGACAAAGGGTATGGAAATAGACGTTTTGGGGTCAAGGTGGGCCACTATTGGGCCGATTGCATCAAGTGAGGTATCATTGTAAAGCATACGTGATGGAGCATCCAGCGGGATGGCTGAAACGTGAAACTGACGTCATTCTGCGCATGCGCAGTGTACAGGGTACGGAAATAAACGTTCTGGGGTCCAGGTGGGCCACTGTTGGGCCGATTGCGTCAAGTGAGGTATCATTGTAAAGCATACGCAAGGGAGCATCCAGCGGGATGGCTGAAACGTGAAACTGACGTCATTCTGCGCATGCGCAGTAGACAAAGGGTATGGAAATAGACGTTTTGGGGTCAAGGTGGGCCACTATTGGGCCGATTGCATCAAGTGAGGTATCATTGTAAAGCATACGTGAGGGAGCATCCAGCGGGATGGCTGAAACGTGGAACTGACGTCATTATGTGCACGCGCAGTAGACAAAGACTATGCAAATAGACGTTTTGTGGGCGAGATGGGCCACTATTGGTCCGATTGGGTCGAGTGAGGTATCATTGTAAAGCATACGTGAGGGAGCATCCGAAGTATGGGTGTGACGTATAACTGACGTCGATCTGTGCATGCGCAGTAGAGAAAGGGTATGGACATAGACGTTTAGGGGACGAGATGGGCCACTGGTGGTCCGATTGAGTCGTGAGAGGTATCATCTTGTAGCCCTCGGAGTGTAGACCACGATTTGAGGAATGTCCACGTCATCGGTGACGTCATTGGTGACCCCATCAGTAGGAGTAATAGCCATAGTGGGTATTCTGGGGGTGTGAGAGGAGGGGTTTGGGGTAGAGAGGGACCATCAGTGTGAAGCTCTCCTGGGGTGGTCAAAAAGTGTGCGTGTGCGTGCATGTGCGTGTGAGTGAGTGTGCGTGTATGTGTGTGTATGCGTCTTTGTGTATGCGTCTGTGTGTATGTGTGTGTGTGTGCGTGTGTATGTATGCATGTGTGTGTCTGTGTATGCATGTGTGCATGCGTCTGTCTGCGCGTGTGTGTGTATGCATATGCGTGTGTGTGTATGCGTGCGTGTGTGTGTGTATGCAAGTGTGTGTATGCGTGTGTGTGTATGCGTGCGTGTGTGTGTATGCAAGTGTGTGTATGCGTCTGTGTGTATGTTAGACACGTTTTGGGGTCCAGGTGGGCCACTAGTGGGCCGATTGGATCGAGTGAGATCTCAGTGTAAAGAAGTCGTGAGGGAGGAGCTCTTGGAGCTCTTGGAGCTCCGGTGCTCCGAGCTGGGGAGCTCGGAGCTCTTGAAGCTCTTGGAGCGCTGGAGCTCTTGGAGCTCGGAGCTCGGAAGCGGGCGTCTACGCCCGGTGTTGGTAATGGGAGCTCCTGTGTGGCAGAGCTCTTGGATCGGAGCTCTTGGAGCTCAAGGCGTGTGGAACCCAGAGCTCGGAAGTGACGTCATCGTTTTACATCCGGATCCTCATCTTACATCCGGGTTTTTCCATGTTTACTGTCACGTGACCGGATCCGGAAGTTGTCACATGACAGGTGGCGCCCCTCGGAGCTCTTGCATATAAATCCGACATGCATCACACACATACCTGATGCACCCTGTACCCTATAGCCCGTAGGGCATAGGGTACACCAGGGTGCGGGTGCACCAGGTATGTGTGTGTGTGATGCATGTCGGGTTTATATGCAAGAGCTCCGAGGGGCGCCACCTGTCTTGTGACAACTTCAGGTTCCGGTCACGTGACAGTAAACATGGAAAAACCCGGATGTAAGATGAGGACCCGGATGCAAAACGATGACGTCACTTCCGAGCTCTGAGCTCCACACGCTTTGAGC